>JANTOP010029648.1:0-11915 GCA_027564815.1 Symmerus nobilis | reverse complement strand
TAAGCGATTTCTTATGGAATCTTTATAAAATGAATTTACGACAATAAAATACTAAATTAAATAATTTTAATTCAACTCCAACCAGTTACAATACATAAAAATTAGCCGAAAAAAAAATGTATATTTAAAAATAATGTTATAAAAACCAACAAATTATTGTTAAATATTTCTAATTGCAAGAATACAATTTTCTATAAGAAAGTAAAATTATATCCACTGGTACTTTTTGAAATTATTTAATTTTCACATCAAATTTCTGATATATCAAACTACCTCCAGAATTAAATAAATTGATCGGCCTAAGGAAGACACATGCAATCAATTTTCCCGACGGACGTCTTAAATACCGTGTCTTTTTAATATAAATTCTTAAACCTTTCAATATAAGAGTCGTTTTCCAACTGAATTCAAGTTGATGTGAGACAGTGTAGTGTGGTCTATATTGGATTTAATATTCATTCAAACCGATTTGTATTAAAATATTCTAGTATATGTATTATACAATATATAGTAATAATACTATCTTATAAGTTTCAATCGAAAGTCCGGCGGTTGTCGGTTTATTCTCATTATATTAAACATAAAGCAGCGGCTAACTTTGCATCATAGGATGGGTACGACAATTACATGCTAATCAAAACAACTTTGCATTTATAGATCCAGTCCGTATGTTCCATTAACGGACGTTAAGGGTCCCCATTCATTTTTTTTCATCAATTAAAATTTCTACAATATTTTCGGATTTTTCGGATTACAAGATTTTTTTTTCAAATTTCAGGATTTTTTTTTGGAGATTTTCCAATTTTGGAAAACTTTTGTTTTTTTTTGAACGACGGAAAAAATCAAGAAATTTTAAATTAAAATTAAAATTCAATTTTAAATTTAATTTATAAATTTAATAAATAAAATTAATTATATTAAATTAATAAAATTTAAATAAAATTTAAAATATAAATTCAAAAGTAGGCAGGATGGTTTTATATTTGTTGAGACTCTTTACCGATTTTTTCCGGCTTATCTTATAATTTAACTCGATTTCTACAAACTTTTACCGAATTTTGACGGACATTTTCTTGTTTTTATTAATTTTCCCGATTTATACGATAAAGATCGAAACTTTTAATATTTATAAAAGATTTCTTGGAAAATGTCTCTCTTCAAAATGATATTTATTTGATTTGTCATCCATTTGTCTTTTTAATGACATTTCATAAAATATTATAGACAATAGCAAATATCAAACGTGATAAATATAATATTTTAAAATAAAAGCATTAAAAGAGTTAGTGAATTAGGCCCTAATAAAAGGTCCTGTATTCTATACAAAACAATAATTTATTTTTATTACTTTTATTTTTATCTTAAACCAGTAAGTCCCACAACGCCTAAAACCTAAAGGGAGAAATTTTTGTTGGGTCAAAAAGGATTTTGAGTCACCCTGTAAGAGAGAAAAAATTTTTGTTTCGAAAAGTTTTATGGGTCACCCTGTAAGGGAGAAAAATTTTTTATCAAAAAGATTTTTGGGTCACCCTGTAAGAGAACAAATTTTTGTTTCGAAAAAGTTTTTTGGGTCACCCTGCAAGAGAAAAATTTTTTTTGGGTCACCCTATAAGAGGAAACAATTTTTGGTGTCTAAAAGTTTTTTTGGTTCACGCTGAAGAAAAAAAAAATTTCTGGTGCGACGGTTTTTTTGGGTCACCCTTTAAAAAAATGTCGGGCTCCGAGCGACACCCCCTCCCCCGACTACCACATCAGGGAAGTCAGTTAGTCACTTCTTTAAGGACGGTGGTTTTTGCCCCGTGTAGTAACAATTTGTTTTGGTCGATATTGCCCTTAAGGAAGGGGGAGGGGGGGGGGGTCGAGTGACCCGCCGTTGTATTCCCAGATAGATGGCGGAGTGCCCGTATTTCGAGCCTTTTTTTGTAGCACCCCTCCTTCCCCCTCAAAATGCACCCCAAAGTCGAAAATTCAACTTACCAAAATTTTTACTGTCGCTCGCGACATGAAGGCGACATATCCGGATTTTTTAATATCCCTTAAAAGATGCGCAATATTGGGTATACGGAACTAAATTTTTACCCAAATACAATCCCACAGATTGTTTGACAGTAAAAAAGGATCGAAACGGCCTCTTTTTTTCTTTGTTTGTACTAACGTAAGAGTACTTCCTTGAGATTTATTTGAAGTTACTTTCCGGTATTCATCCTATGGGAAAAATAGGTATTCTGGAAGCATCTTTGGAAGTTTACCTTAAAAAAAATAATTATCAGTAGAAGTATTAATATTTCAGGAACAGAAGAAGATATCGAATAGAGATTTTAGAGATTTATAGATCCATCGTTTTGCTATCCGACAACATTTATTTGGAGCAGATCGATAAGGAACCTTCCGATATATCAGTGGCGTGCGGTCAACATCTCCATAAGGCGTGCAGAATTTTATGACTCCTTAACAAAATGTTTGCAGACTTATTGTTATGTTGCAATAACTAGAGTGCGTACCGAATATTTTCTTCGGCCGGAAAAAAAATGTAAAAACGCAGAAAGTTTTAACAGTTAGATAAAAACAAGGAATTAATAATGTCGGAAAAGTTGAAATTTCTCTAAGAAAAATCAAAAATTCGTAAAAACATATTCCAGGAAATTTCAATATCTTACATTGCGACATATGATCCGAATTTCCTTATAATTTTCTTCGGATAGAAGAAAATGTAATGAACGTTTATAAATTAAGGAAGAATAGTAAAATATCAAAAGTAAATATTTCGTACAAAAGCTCTACAAAAACTTAAAAACTCCCAGAAAGCTTAATTTTCCGAACCTTGTTATTTACGTTCTAAAATCTATTTTTTATCCAAATACCGATCTTTTAACGAAATTTCAAATTTTCCCAAAAAAAGCTTCAAAAATCTCAAAAGCTCATTGAAAGCTTGAAATTAAAATGTCTTTTTATATCACTTGGAATCTAATTTTTATATGGTTCATTAAATGTAAATGAAATATGGAATCCTTATCCAAACTATTAAAAACTTAATGAAAGCTTTAAGTTTCGTACCTAATTTTAAACGCTTTAATCTATTTTTTATCCAGATAAACGTCCATGAACGAAATTTGAACTATTATTTCCAATATGAAGTTTAAAAATTCTCGAAAGCTTATTAAAAGCTTGAAACTAAAAAGTAATTTTATATAATTTGGAATCTAATTTTAATTCGATTCATTAAACTTAGTTAAAATATGAAATTTTTCAAAATCTGTCTCACACCATAGCAAGCTCAAAGAAAGCCTTAAATTTCTAACTTAATTTTATTCAAATGTCATTTTAAATAATTTCCAATCGAATTTTTGTCCGATTTATTAAATTTATATGAAATATGGAATATTCGCAGAAAGCTTATCCAAACTATTAATGGCTCAACAAAAGCTCGATGTTTCAAACTAAATTTTTTACGTTTTAAAATCTATTTTCTATCCAGATCGGACCTTTAACGAAATTCCAAATTCTCTCAGAAAAAAAATAGTTCAAAAATCTCGAGAGCTCATTACTCGAGAAAGTATTTAATCCCATATGCAAAGCTTTCTTAAGGATTTTAATTTCCCACAAAGCTTTTTAAAGAAAGCTTCCGATTTTATTTAAATTTATTTTCGGGAGATAGTATGACTAAAATAAAATATTATTTAATTAAATTTATTAGCTTTGGATAAGTATTGTGAAGTTTCTTAAAGCTTTTTTCAGACGATTAACTTTTAAATGGAAATATAAAGCTTTTTTAGAGCTTTTGATTTCAGCACAGAGCTGTTAAATGACAATTTCGGATTTCATTTAAATTTAATTATTAGGAGAGAATTAAATTCCATACTGACAAAAGTAATGTTTTAATATTTAAAAGCTGAGCTGAGCTTTCGCAATTGCTTAAATCTTTCATTTGCCACATTTCAAATTATAGGATGGAAAATAAATTTCAAAAGACCGTAGGACAGATTTGAGTTAGCAATTTACAGCAATTGAAATTGGTTATGATTTTATTGATATTCCAGGTGTGCTCTGCGCCTTTTGCGCATTAGACTGCACGCCACTGCGATATAGATTTTTCCGATAAACACTAATTGTATGTCTATTTTTCCTAAATTTCATATTTTCCGATAATCGATCTGACAGATTAATGCCCATTGTCATGCCCAAAAAACCTTTAGATTAACGGGTTATAAAATCCCTTATCTCAAGATGTCCTCATTCGATCGATGTTTGAAAGGTCCGAAGTTCCAAAAATCAACCTATGCATTTAATTTGTAAATGAGTTCTATTGGGTACAAAATCCCCTATCATAAGGACGCCCCCCTTCCGATTTATTTTTTTTAATTTTTAAATGAAAGCAGAACCTCCCTGGTTAAAAAATAAAATATGAAATGGACATGTTCCGTCGACCGAAAATCGAGTTCTGAATTTAGATCGAGTTTGAAATTTCAATGAGAAATGAATAGGAAATAAGACACCATAGGAACAAAGCCCCCTATCTCTGGATACCCTGATTCGATCGGTATGATTTTCATTTTAAAGGAATGAAGAACTTCCCTGGATAAAATAAATAGGTTTGATCGTCAATAAATCAAGCTCTGAATCAATAAATTCAGATTTTAATGACATTTTCCAGTTTTTACATTTCTACGAAATCTTCAGATTTCCTCAGTTCTTAATTTTTTCCGAATTTCGGTTTTTCATAAAATTATAAAATTTCGAAATTTGTATAAAATTGTTATTTTTATAGAAATTTCCGATTGTTAAAATTGAATAATTTACACGTGTTTTTCGATTTTCAAAAAATTTTCGATTTTTTTTTTCAAATTTTGGAATTTTAAAAAATGTTTCCAATTTCCATAAAATTTCCGATTTTTTTAAATTTTAAATTTTCGAATTTTTATTTAATTTTTCATTTGTTCATCTCCCGATATTTTTAGTAATCGAAACTTTTTCTAAGTTCTTGAAGTTTTACCAAATTGTTGGTGGACTTTTCCTGGATATTCCTCGACTATTTTATTCGACCTGATTTTTCCTAACATTGGCCAATTTTTCGATTGACTTTTTCCTGCTTGCTCTACATTTTTCAGACTTATCCAACGTTTCCTACATTTTCCTGACACTTCAACTTTCTGAAGATATCCGAATTTTTCCCTACGTTACGGGGATATTTTTTTTAAAGATTTCATTCCGACTTTCCTCAATATCTTATCAACTTTTCAGACTTTCCTCAACTTCTTATACTTTTTTTTAGATTTTCCCAAATTAATTTTTCTGGCTTCTACAGGGCTTATTCCGACCGAAATCAAATTTTCTAACCCTTTCTGGTTTCTTTAAATTTTTTGGTTCCCTTTCAAAAATCTTTCCAAATCCGAAAATTCCATATTCAAATAATAAGATATAAGAAATTGAGTCTGCCACCTTAAGTAGATTTTCCTTTTATTTTTAAGAATATTTCGTAGAATACAGTCTTCCCGACGCAAACCCTCTCTATAATGAAAAATCTCCTCTAAAATTAACATAAAATTTGTGATTTTCATCAAATTTCCTACGAAGGATAGATATTCCCGAATTCATAATAAATATCTGGTCGATTTTGCGATTATGACTTACGGAGTGCGAACTGTATATAACACCAGAGCTGTGAGATTTTTTCTGTTCCATATAAATGGAACATTTAGTTTTATTAGCGCGACTGTATCTTAAAATATAAACTAAAGTAAATCACCTTACTTAAATTTCAGTATAAAGAAGAAGGAACAATATTCTTCTGAGAAGTTAAACAATAAAATTAAATGAAAACAATACAGGTTTTAGAAAACATAAAAGATTTCTATTGCTTATTATTATATTTATTTTAATTTTATAATGAAAATAGGGTGCTAATGATTCTAGATAAGTATTTAGTTGGTAGATGATTACATTGTACACAATTATAAATTAATATCGAGGTGTGGTCATCATTACTCTTATAGAATAACTTAATAATATTTTATTCTTCTAAGATCGAATCTAAAAATAATTAAAATATTGAAACTTTCAGATGTAGGGCTACCAATCCATATCTTATATACCGCAGTAGCGTGCGGTTTGATTTATTCAAGAGAATATTATTCAGCGCTATTACCAGGGCGTTTGCCGAATACTTTCTTAGGCCGGAAAAAGAAGTAAAAAGAAAGTTGGTCTGAGAGTTAGATAAAAATATAAAAATTAAATATTTCGGAAAAGTTGAAATTTATTTAAGAAAATAAAAAATTTGTAAAGGCTCGCCCCGAGAAATTTGAAGATCGGACATCGGGACATTTGATCCGGATTTCCCGATAATTTTCTTCGGATCCAAAAAAATGTAATGATGCAAAAAGTTTATAAATTAGTTGAGGGAAAATAGAAAAATATCAAAACTAAACTTTTCGTACAAAAGCTCTGCAAAAATTTAAAAGCTCCCAACAAGCTTTATTTTCCGTACCTTATTTTTCACGTTTCAGAAACTACTTTTTATCTAAATAACGATCATTTAACGAAATTTCAAATTTTCTTTAAAAAAAAAGCTTGAAAAAGCTCATTGAAAGCTTAAAATTAAAATCTCATTTTATATAATTTGCCATCGAATTCTTATCCGATTCATTAAATTTAAACGAAAATTGGTATTTTCGCAGAAAGCTCATCCAAACTATTAAAAGCACAATGAAAGCTCAAATTTGGAACCTAATTTTTCACGTGTAAAAATCTATTTTCTATCCAGATAACGGCACTTCAACGAAATTTCAACTTTATCCTAAATAAAGCTTTAAAAATCTCGAAAGCTCATTGAAAGCTTAAAACTAAAATGTCAATTGGAATCTAATTTTTATTGGATCATTTCATATTGGATTGGAACATTTAGATCAAATATGAAATTTTCGCTAAAAGCTTTCTCAGCCCATTGTAAGCTCAAAGAAAGCTTTAGGTTTCGAACCCAATTTTATACGTTTTAAAATCTATTTTCTATCTAGATATCAGGTTTTGCACGAAATTACAAATGTTTAAAAAAAATACATTTTTCAAAAATTTTGAAAGCTCATTGAAAGCAAATATTTTTTTCAGGCAGATAAATGAATTTTTCAAGAAAAGGAAGATAAAATTTGTTTATCCGGAGATAAAATACATTTGATAATGAATAAAATAATATTTTAATTAAAAGCTTTCGATGAGCTTTTTCAGAAAATTTCCGATTTCACTGATTTTAAATTATTAGCCTTCCGCGCATTAGATTGCACGTCACTGATAAACCTACCACTCGATTTAATTCATAATGAATAATCAAACTGTAGATGGTCTAATATTAACCTACAGCTTCTTACCTCTTAAGTTGAAGAGTTGTTACCGAAAATTTCCCAGAACATTTAACACTTCATAATATAATTCAAATATTGATGAAGTGTTAAATTGTTTACAATTCATAAAATCTAATAAAAAAAATCGATGGACCGTTAGATTATTGTCAGGGGCTAAATAAGATAGACACGGTCAAACAAAATGACCCATCATCTACTAGGTTTGCCCATACGAAAAATATTCATCAAACAAACCCATCAATATAAACAATAGGAGATTATTTATGAATGAGGAAAGTTTATTGATTGACATCGACTGAATTATTCATAATTTTTTCTCTACTTAATTTCCTAATTGAAAGGTTGTACGATGATAATTTAATAAATGGTACACGTTCGGTTTATTGGGTGATAAATCAAATATTTTTAATAGTTTTTCATAATATTATACTTAACGAAAAATAATAATTACGGATAAAAGTTATTATCTATGAATATAAAGATAATAGACTTTTTCTAATATCCAATATTCAAGTGAATAATTTATAAAAAATTATTAAAAACGAACCCAGTTTTCAAGGAAGTTAATTTTTATAAAATTATTATTAGATTTTAACTAATAGGAATTTATAATAATAATTTATCTAAAAGAGGCATTAATTTAATATTTCCAGTTTAAAGGCTTAGAGAAATAAATACCTTTCTTAATATTTAAAATATCATGGGTAGTTAAACTTAACGTAATATTGTATTATCCTTAATTAATAAAAAAAAATTTTACTTGACGTTTAATTTAAACTTCCATTAATTGTGCTGGTATTTTCTAAAAAGTTTATTTAAAATTAAACTGGCTTGCAAATGAAATAAAAAAAAAAAATTGTAATAATAATATATTTGTAAATGCCAACACATTATTAAGAAAAAATTAATAAAATTATTATATACGTAACTAATAGAGGAAGTACACCTATGGAGGGACCATCTTTTTCAGAATAAACAACTGAACCTGAACCCATTCCTTATTTAGAGTTCGGATCAATGTTAAATCTGAAATAATTCGTAAATAATCATCAAAATAATCATAAAAAAATATATTAAATTTGAATAAATAAAATACATTTATTTAATAAAATTTAACTTATAAAATAAAATACATTTTGTTTCAATCAACCATCCTCAGCTTTATTAATTAATTATAAATTACCCTTATTCAGCAAATTGAAAATATCTCCTGATTTTATTAACTGTAAAAGTGTGGCGGCTTTCATCGCGCATATATCGATTAATTATCCATTTCCAATCCAATTTATCCAATCTGGAATTTTTGTACAGAAGCTTATACGTTTTCAAATCTAATTTTAATCCGAAAAATGAAATTCTAATCAAATCTGAAACTTTCCTACGAAAGCTCTAAAAAAGCTCTAAAAAAGCTTAAAAGCTCAACGAAAGCTTTTACTTTGGAATAAAAATCTATTCGTATTGACACTTACTTTAAAACAAAATATTTTAACTGCAACGAAACTAAGAATATAATGACAATACTCCACATATACTTAAGAGCTCAGCGAAAGCTTTAAGTTTTGAACAAAATTTTATACGTTTTGAAAGCTAATTTTGATCGAAATATTTAAATTTGAATTAAATGTTGAAACTTTCCAAATAAAAGCTACATAAAAGCTTAAAAGCTCAACAAAAGCTTTAACTCTGGGATACAAATTTATTCGGATTTACACCGACTTTAAAACAAAATATTTTAACTGCAACGAAACTAAGAATATTATGACAATACTCCGCATATGCCTAAGAGCTCACGGAAAGCTTTAAGATTTGAACACAATTTTATACGTTTTCAAAACTAATTTTTATCAGAATAATAAAATTTTAATTAAATATTGAAACTTTCCTAAAAAAGCTCCATACAAGTGTTCAAGCTTAAACATACTTTGTGTTTGGGAGAACACTTTTGGGCGCTCAGCCGTCGTATCTTTTGGGAACTAAAAAAAGTTTAACATAAATACCATTCGAGCTGGTGAAGCCCAGAGGAAAGAATTAAGAACTTATTAATAAGCTAAGCTTTCATTCTTTTTGGGCTAATTCTTCTTCGATATCTAACCCCATTCTTCTGCAATAATATAATAATTACTAGCCAGCGCCATCTATCAAGCACTTTTCCAATACCGCTTTATTGTATAGGAAATGTACCTACTGAAAAGTTTGCCAGAAAATATAGATAAATTTCGGGATTTTTCTGCAACTTCTGCTGCTGAAAATTTGCTAATAATTCTAGATATTTTTCAAAGCTCAGAAATATGACGATAAATATGCGAGTATCTGTACCAACTTCCAGGTGAACCATCTAGTAGATTTTGTACGGGAATTTCCCAAAAATTTCCTAAACTTCCGTTTGCCGCAAATAATGAATTTTTCTTAAAAGAAATTTAACCGAAAAAGTTCAGGAACTTGACGGTAAAATTAAGGTAATTTCTAGGAATTTACTACTGAGGGATTATTGGTGAAAATATTCGGAAAATCGTCGAGAATTCTGAGAAATGTGTTAGAAGTACTCTCCCAGGAAAATAATAATTAAATCCGGAACTTAAATACAGAAGCTTTAAATTTAGAAATCTGTAGAAAAGCTTTAAGTTTTGAATACAATTTTACACGTTTTACAAATCTAATCTTAACCCGAATAATAAAATGTTAATAAAATATGAAACGTTCCTACTAAAGTCCATAAAAGCTTAAAAGCTCAACGAAAGCTTCAACTTTTGAATACAAATCTTTTCGTATTGACACGTACTTTCCATCCAGATAATTTGACTGCAACGAAACTAAAAATGTTACATCTCCATCTCCAAAACATCTCCATACGATGTGCAGAATATTATGGCCCATTAAAAGCTCTACGAAAACTTAAAAGCTCCCAGAATGCTTTATTTTCCGAACCTCATTATTCCCATTATAAAATCTATTCTCTATCCAGATAACGATCCCTTGACCGAATTTCAAAATTTCGCAAAAAAGTTTCAAAAGCTCTCGAAAGCTTATTGAAAGCTTAAAATTAAAATGTGTTTTTATATCACTTGAATCGAATTTTCATTAAATGTAAATGAAGTACGGAATTTTCGCGGAAAGCTTATCCAAACTATTAAAAGCTTAATGAAAGCTCTAAGTTTCGTACCTCATTTAAACGCTTTAAAATCTATTTGCTATCCAGATAACGGAACGTCAAAATAACGGAACTTAAACGAAATTACAAATTTCCCCAAAAAAGCTTCAAAAATTCGAAAGCTCATTAGAAACTTAAAATTAAAATGTCATTTTACATCATTTGGAATCGAATTTTTATCCGATTTATTAAATTTATATGTTATATTCGAGTGCAGAAAAAATGCTTCAAAAATCTCGGGAACTCATTGAATATTTAAATTCTAAACATAAAGCTTTCTTAGCGCTTTCTTACCGATTTCATCACAGAGCAGTTAAATAAAAATTTTGAATTTAAATTTAGGAGGAAACTAAAATTCCATTCTGACTAAAATAGTATTTTAATTATTATAAGAGATTTCGCTGAGCTTTCGGGACTTTCTTAAAGCTTTTCAGAGAATCTTGCATCTCCCAGATTTTAAATTATTGGACAAAAAATCAATTTCAAAAAACCGTAGGCCAGATTTGACTTAACAGTTTACAGTGTACTACAATAGAAATTTGTTACGATTTTGCTAATATTTCAGATGTGCTCTGCGCCTTCTGTGCATTAGACTGCACGCCAGTGGCTAAGCGATAGCCTGAAGTTTTGAAAAACTCGTGTCGAATAATTTTAATTAAATCTGTAATTTTCCTATAAAAGCTTAAAAGCTCAAAGAATGATTTGGGTTGGGGACATAATTTTATTCCTATTGACACCGATTCTGCATCAAAATAATTTAATTGCAATTGATCGGTTTGGGTTCAAAAATTTCCCAAGGATTTCTAGGAAAATTTTTTTTGGAAAATTTTTAAAACTAATGATGGCATATTATTTCTAAGAAATTTGGGAAAGGATTTTATTAAGAAAATTTTTTTTGGAAAAATAAACAGTTTCGGGATTTATTTTATTTTAACCAAAAAATCGGGTTTCAAAATCAAAATCAGTCAAAATTTTTCTGACAGTTTGGTGACAAACTCAAATCAAACGGTTATAATTTTCCGGAAAATTTGACATTTTAAAATTACCAAGTGGATTCAAATAGGGCATAACTAGGGGGTTCGCTCAATACGTTAAACTCAGGGGGTCCCTTCACGATTAACATTTTTAAAACTACCTCGAAAAATTGATATCTAAAAATTTGAATAAAATCAAAAATTTTCAAAATTTTTTAATCTAACGATGCCAAATTATTTCTCAGTAATTAAAAAGCTGATTTTGTTAAGAAACTTTTTTCAAAAAAAAAACTGATCTGAAAGCTGCGAATTTTATAGAATTTTCTGTACTATCTCTCGGATAAATTTCTGGGAAATTTCATTAACAAATTTGAAAATATAATGATGGGAAATGAAACCTAAATGTACTGTAAGAAAATAATAAAAGAAACTTTTTTGAAAAAA
>JANTOP010029637.1:0-11916 GCA_027564815.1 Symmerus nobilis | reverse complement strand
TATTTGGGATTCCAATGGTAGGTCACATGACCCCCTACCTCACCTCCTTCAGGGTGTTTTTGACCCCCAAACATTTTTACAACACGACCAAAAATTGTTTTTTTTAAACTTTCGTGTTTTTCTCGGTGGATGCGAAGTCCAATCGGAAAGTGATGTACTACAAAAATGTCCGTCACGTCAAAAGGTATAAGTCAAAAATAAGACCTGTCAAGAAATCAGTACAGGGAACCAGAAAAACAGTTACATGTGATTTTCGGCAAAAACCCCATACAAAAAATTTGACCCAATTCAGATTTTAAATTGGCGAATTTGAGGATGATGCAGCGGAGCTAGAAATTTGGTGTCCAAGGGTGATATGTTAAGGTCGACCCTGGCCACAAGATAGGAATAAACTTAAGGGACTGCCACCCTCCAAAAGTTGCTGGGGGGCCCCCAAAGTTTTCCAGATCGCATTTTAGTAATTGCGAAGTGACGCGTTAGCGGCGCCAAAATTCCTTTGGGCAATTTTTACCTGCCCTGAAGTCCTACTTGAAATTGCTACCGGGGTGGTTTCAGGTGTCATCCTTATGGGTGCTTCCATACAAAGTTGTTTGTTTTTTTCTATGTGAAGACGATGTCCGATTGGAAAGTGATGTTCAGCAAAGTTGTTCCTTACGTCAAGCGGGACATGTCAAAAATCAAAACTGTCAACAAATCAGTGCTGGGAACCACAAAATTTAAGAATTTAGAAAAAATCACGCAGAGAGAAGAGATTACGCGACGAAGTCGCGCAAACTATTAGCAGTGGTAGTAGGTAGAGGAACGGTCCACATACACTCAAAAAAAAACCAGTGCTGGGAACCAAAAACTCACAATGGCAGTTTTTGAAAAAAAATTTTCAATGTTGACAGTTTCACATGATGTCAAATTACGACTCTAAATGGTGCCTAGGATACATGTGCGTTTAAATTTTTTCGCTACGATGCTTAATAAAAAAGTCGATTTTTTAAATGCCTGTTAAAATTTTTCAAATCGGACATTTTGACACTTAATCGCCATTTGCCGAGAATTTTGTTCGGACACAAGAAAATGTACAGATGTAATGAAAGTTACTTTGATAGTTAGGGCAAATTATGAAATTGGAAAATTTTGGAAAAGTCAACTTTTTCATGGCTTTTTGACGAAAACTATGTTTTTTCGAAAAACCTTTCTAGCAGCGAGGGGAAGGGGAATTTCGGAAGTTTCATATTTTTGGCTTACGGCCAATAAAATTGCGCATCGACTAATGCCAAACAGTTGTGGTGCGTTCGTACGGACATAATTTAAAAAAAATAAATTGTAAATTTCATGTTTTTTTTTGTCGATTTCTCGATCGATTGGTGCTTCATATGAAAATTTTTGAAAAAAATTTTCAAAACGTTAGAAACGCATTTTAATAGTGTTTTGAGCATAAATTAGGTGAAATACGGCAAAATAATAGCAAAAGCGGCGCTTTTGAAAACTGTATTTTTTTAAAATTAGTACTGGGAACCATAAAAAATTGTTCTTTGGCTATTTGTACTTTAAGATAGCATCCGACATGAAAATGATGTAGAACAAAGTTGTTCCTTACGTCAAGTGGCATGTGTTAAAAATCAGTGCTGTGAACCAATCAGTGCTGGGAACCACGAAAGCAGCCAAATTGGCCCACAGAGAAGACATTAGTATGGGAAATCGCCTTCCGAACGACATCACGTCTATTTAAATAAAATTCAATAAGATATTGCATAACGGTAAGGACGAGAGAGTGGCTTGTGCGCGACTACGTCGCGCAACGAATCTGATATATATCTTATGGAATGTTATTTAAATAGGATGAATTTACCCTACCTATTCAGTACATTTGTTGAATCACCCAGCACCTGCCTCTAATGCCATACAATTGGAAAGCAGTAACATTACTTGGGGTGATGTCAGGGGGACGGAGGGATAAGGGAACTGGGGGTGAGGGGAAATAAGGGATGCAGAATATTGGTACTTGCTGAACACTGGGGTGTTTCGAATTTTTCACCAGTCAACTTTTTCACCAATGTGGTTCTCAGCACCGATTTTTTGCCAGTTTTGATTTTTCACATATCCCTCTTGACGTAAGGAACAATTTTGGTCCACATTACTTTCCAATCGGACATCGTCTTCCCATAGAAAAAGCAAAAAACCAAAAGCTTTGTATGGAAGCACCCATAGGATTAGCACCTGGAACCACCCGGGTAGCAATTTCAAGTAGGACTTCACGACAGGTGTAAATTGCCCAAAAGAAAATTGGCTATGTTAACGTTTCGCTTCACAATTACTAAAAAGTGATTCGCAAAATTTTGAGGGCCCCCCAGCTCCTTTTGGGGGGTGGAAGCCCCTTAAGTTGATGCCTATCTTGTGGCCAGGGTCGACCCGAACTTATCACCCTTGGACACCAAATTTCTATCTCTACTGCATCCCCCTCAAATTTGCCTATTTAGAATCTGAATAGGGTCAAAAATTTTGTATGGGATTTTGGCCGAAAAACACGTATATCTAATTTTATGGTTCCCTGTACTGATTTCTTCACAGGTCATTTTTTACTTATACCTCTTGACGTAACGAACATTTTTGTAGAACATCACTTTCCGATCGGACTTCGCCTTCTCCGAGAAAAACACGAAAGTTTAAAAACATTTATTTTTGGTCGTGTAGTGAAAATGTTTGGGGGTCAAAAATACCCTGAATAAGGTGGGTAAAGTGTCACGTCATCCACCATTGGAGTCCCAGATAAATTGTGCATCGATTGCTTATCGGGACTTCTTCTGTGCGACCCCTTCTTCCCCTTCAAAATGTCATCTTTTTCATATGCATCGTATAAAAAAAAGTTTAAAGTCGTTCCACGTCAGCTATCAGCCGGCCGATATTTTTTGGCATATTTTTCGCATAATTGTATTGACCAAAGGTACATTTCGACAGAACGCAACTGTCGCGTAGGGCACCATTTTGCGGGCGAAAAACACAATAAACCGATTTTCTACCGTGTAGTGAAAAGTTGGACAGGCTCGGGAGCACCGTTAAAGAAGGGGGTAGGTTGTCATGTCACCCACCGCTGAAATCCCAGGTAAGTGGTGCATGCGTCGCTTATCTGGCCTTTTTTTGTGGGACCCCTCCTTCCCCTTCAAAATGCCCCCCTTTTCAGACCGACAATTTTGGGGAAAAAAGTGAATAAACATTGAAGCCTTACCGCACCTTCTATCGGTCGGCCGAAATTTTTTGGCATATTTTTAACTTAATTTTATTGACCAAAGGAAGATTTTAGTAGTACGTCACTTTCACGTCGGACACCATCTTGTGGACGAAAAACACAAAAAAAAAACTTTTCGATCGTATTGTGAGAATATTTCGTTGTTCAAGACCCCCCTTAAGGAGGTGTGGTAGGGGGTCACGTGAACCTCCGATGGAATCCCAGATAAATGGTCCATGAGCCGTTAAACTGGATTTTTTCTGTGGGACCCCTCGTCCCCTTCCAAATGCGCTCCCTTTCAGATTGATAATTTAGGAAAAGAGTGAAATGAAATGAAAAGCGGAATGGGAACTTAAATTTGATTTTCCTATATTCTATATATGGAATGACTATGGTGGATGGCACATACAGTCTCGCGCACATATTCACATACATGTTTGTTCTTTATTAAATTCTATCTTTTTCATTCGATTTGAAAATAGAAAAATTCTACATACAAACTAAAAAAAAAAGTTATGCTTTTTGATGACCTCAACTGTATTCGAATTATTTTAATTTATAATTTGTACTATTCAATTGAAATAATTTTCGTAAATTTACGTTGAAAAAAAATTGCATAATTTTTTGCCTGCAACTGTTTTTAAAAACCCTTTATGCTTTATAATTGAAATGATAGCAATTAAAATGATTATCATATAATATTGGAAAAAATTAATGATAGAAAAAAGTGATAAGATCATTAAAATTTACCGTATTATTGTAGCATACCTTTGTAACTTAATTAGATATTCTTCATTACGAGCGAATATTTTAATCGATAAAGTTCTTGCTAAAGTTTTGGTTTGTTTTATTAATATAATTAAATTCGATTTAATAATCAATATAAAGTGGTAATAATTTAATAAAATTCTATACAATTTGGGTATAATTTCAATTTTGTTGATCGGTTTGAGTGAAAATTTGAAAAGTGAAATTTGGACAATTTAAGAGGAACATACATTCAGATATTAAAACATTATTGGATAATTTCCAATATTTTAAGACGAAAAAATTAAAGGTGAATATGTTTTCTTTTGGCAAAATAGCAATGTGATCAGTCGGTGGAAAAAATATTTTTTTTAAAAAATTTCAATTTTTCATTTCAGTGTTTTAATGAAAATGAATTGGAAAAAATTGTAGTTTCCATAGTGTAAAAAATAAAAAAAAAATATTATACATGATTCAATGATCTTCTCTTATAAATTAATAAATTTTACAAAATGAAAAAATTAAAAAGTTCTTGAAAATAAAAAAATTGTTTTTAAATGTAAAAACAAGTTTATTAAAATAAATTAGTGTGAAATAAAAAAAGTTGCTCCATCTAATATTATGCAAAATTATGGAATTGTGTAAGGGAAATAATTTGGTGGTTTCTTTAGGCGGTGAAAAAAAAAATTTCAAAAATGTAGAAATAAATTTTTCATTTATTCATGTTCGTTCTTAAATAAAAGGCAAATTGTTTAATTGAAGAATCAAATATTGGTCGCAGGTACGGTTAAAATTTATCACGTTAAGGGGGGAATGAGGGTATAGGACTACCTTTTTTTCTACAAATTTTTTTTACAAATAAGGAATGGATATGATTTATTGAAACTCTGAAAACATTTCATACATGCATTTAAGTAAATCTTGTAATTTTTTTAAGTGTTTTCTTGGAAAATACGAAAGATAAAAGCTGTCACGCACCGTAGCTCACCATCAGACTTCGTTATTTTGTGTGCATTCTGGAGGCCACAGTTTTCATCTAAAATCAACCGGGTTTCAAATTTAATTTTAAAACATGTCTTTCTTCTATATGAACCTAACTTCCCCCAAAAAAATTGAAAAATTGAAAAATTGAATTTTTTAGACAAAATGTGTTTAAACAAAAAGAATAATTTTTTTGCAATTTTTTATAACGTTTTTTACAAAGAAAAAAAATACTTCAAACAATGATATTATTCTATATCCTTCATATAGAGCGTAATTATATAAAGAAAGTAACTGCCAATTTTTAAGATGATTGGTTAAAAACTTTTTAAGTTAGAGTGAAAATGCGTTTGAAAAAAAGAGTTACCGAAAAGAAATATTTAAGGTAGTAATTAATTTTTTTAAATACATGTACAAAATGTTCTCAGAGTTTCCATAAATTATATTCATTCCTTATTTGTGAAAAAAATTCATGAAAATCACTTAAAATAACGTAGTCCTAAACCTATTTCCCCTCCTAAAAATCAGTACTTAAAATTATCTTTTATTTTATTCGCGCCTCACACTTTTTCTATCCCGATTTCCGACGTTATGTTTTATTATACGATACAAAAATTAAAATTAATTCTGTGCTGTATGTTGAGATTTATAGTAACTATATTCAATAAAAATTATTTAAATTATTGATATTATTTGATTGAAATAGAGAAATTAGAACAATTATTTGGGAATCCAACGGTGAGTAACACTTGACTCCCTTACTGTTGAGTCGGTGAGTATTTTTTTCACCGGTAAAAAACCACACTACACAGTTGAAAATCGATTTTTTGTTTCTGTTTCCCATTGTTATGAAACTGGAGCAAGTCAAAATTCATTTAGGGAATAAGAACTTAATTATGGGGGATAACGAAATTGCAAAATTAAGAGTTTTGTTAGATAAAATGCATTCGGGGAATCGAATCTTAATTATGGCGGATAAGGAAATTGCAAAATATGAGTTTTGCTGGAAAAAATGCATTTAGGGAATCGGAACTTAATTATGGGGGATGAGGAAATTGCAAAATATGAGTTTTGCTGGAAAAAATGCATTTAGGGAATCCGAACTTAATTATGGGGGATAAGGAAATTGCAAAATATGAGTTTTGCTGGAAAAAATGCATTTAGGGAATCGGAACTTAATTATGGGGATAAGAAAATAGGAAAATTATGAGTTTGGAAGAAATCGCCGCCATCCAATGGATCATCCCCTCACCGAAGACCCTTAAGACCCTTAAGGGGATTAGGAGGCGGCAAACTTAATTCTGGGCATTTTATCGGTATCAGCTGCCACCCTCCATAATCCATAATCCATAATGCGCAACAAATTTTCTGACCATCACCGATATCTATCGATAAACGACGAAATTTTTCCTATGTGTATATCGACCATACGTGAATATTGAAATGTTATTGGAAAAATTATATGAGGATTTATTTTTCGTATACAAACATGCGCAATTAAATTAATTGTTAATTTAAAACTAATTTTCTATGAGCGAGGAAAAAATGGGTTTTGAAATTTTTGAAAAATTAGAAAAAGTTATCGAAAGCGTTATTTTTCTAATCATAATTATCTATCGAGACTTTTTATGATTGGAGCAATTTTTTTTTTTACAATAATTTGTACTTTTTAATATATTTCCACCGATGGATACATTTGCTTTTTCTTGAAACATCTTTAATACACATCTTTATGGTTCTCAACGTAGGAATTTTTTTTATTAATGAAATATTTTTAATTTTCAGGAGTTAGCTGTTGTTGAACATTGTTGTTGAATTGTTGAACATTAGGCGGTTCGTGTACGTGGATTAAATATTAATAGATTTTAAAATAAAATATCTAATTTTAAGAAATTTAGTGTATTTTAATTATATTATTATTTTCTTACTTTTAAATAATTATCATGCCATCCAGCAGTGAGCAATTACGGAAAGTTCGTCGCGCTAAGTATTTAGCTAAGACGATTTCCGTTTCTGCCACTACCCTCATTACAGAGGAAGAACTTCCGGCTGTAGTCGAAAGTTTATCAGTTATATGTACCAATAGTGTACAGAATACCCAGAAAATTGAAATTGCACCAAAAGAAATTACCAACGTTGGTGATAACGTGGAGAAACGGGGTCGCCCGTTGAGGAAGGTAGATTTGGTTACCGAGCCGGAAGAGCGTGTAGTACGAAGATCTACACGTCTTTCCAGCAGAAGTGAATCAAATTCGAGCGAGACTTCCACTATTGCGTTAATTGTAGGTAGTCCAAAAACTAAGAAAGTTCGAGGTAACTCATCCGCCAAGCTGGAAGAACGTACAGTTCGTAGATCTGCGCGTCTTTCTAGCACAAGCGGATCAAGTTCTAGCGAGAATTTAGTTGCAGTCAGAACCCCGAAGAAAAAGGGTAAGATTACGAAAAAGATTCCAGTTGGAGAATCTTATTGCGATGCTGGTCCAAATATGAAGAAGTTAGATTTATCAGTACCAAAGGGCCCAACTCCTCAAAAAGTCCAGGCTCCTAACTCTGACATTGAACATTCGTTTCGTAGGTCGCTACGATTAGCTAGTAGTTCTAGCTCTAATGATAGTTGGGCTACTCGTAGTCCGCCCACGAAGGTCAGAAAATTAATTAAGAATAATCAGGGTATAGGCTTTGGTACTCCAAGGCCATCCACCGTTCCCACCAATCCTCTTCCTACCTATTGTTCCAATGTATGCATTCCTACAACGTCGTCAGATACGTCTTCGGATAGTGAAAAACGCAAGGGTGGTCGACCAAAGAAAGTAGTTTCTAAATGTGGACGACCACGAAAGGATAGTTCTACCTATTGTTCTAATGTATCAATTCCTACAACATCGTCAGGGACATCTTCGGATAGCGAAACAAGCAAGGGTGGTCGACCAAAAAAAGTAGCTTCCAAGCGTGGACGACCACGAAAGAATAGCTCCAACGTTAGTGTTGAAGATGGTGAACACTCAGCTAGAATCATTGACAGTCCTATTGTTATAGATCCTAGCCAGTTGCTTATGCCACCACCAGACTTAAATCTGGAGGGCATATTTGATGATTCTTTCCGGGTAGCTTTTGAGTCTCCAATAGTGCGTCGCCAATATGCACATACAATTGCAGATATAACAATAATACATGGACCACAACTTGAACGACTGCGTACAAACCCGACAGACTTTTTCACTGGGGATGAGATTTATGCGTACCTCGCTTCTGTAGCTCGTCGATCCCCGTTACGTGTAACTGTCGTAACACCCAGATTTAGTGCAGTAGTTCACGATCCACTTATGGCTCGTGTAGATGCGGAAATAGCTGACGAAGACATGCATATTGGCGAATTAGACTGCGACATTTTATTAATACCTATCCATTTCCCTGTTCCCTTACACTGGGCGTTAGTTATCTATAGTGTAGAAAGTGGCTTGACAACATTCTATGATCCCTTGCCATTGTTGTCGGGTAATCGATTAGAAGGATATATTCCGATGGCTGCCAAAATAAAGAGTGGCATACGCCGTTTCATATCCGATGACAATGCGCAAGTGAACATTGTAAGTGCTGCTCGAGCCACTTATAATGTACAAACCGATGACTGGAATTGTGGGGTCCATGTATGTCTCATTGCGGAGGCATACGTATTAAATGCAGGGAATACGTACTTAACAGACATGGACATTAACGTAGAGCGTTTGAGGGTATTGCGACACTTGGCATTATTATTGCATAATGATGATGCTGAGTTAGAACCACGTAGAATACGACCACAACGAACCCGTCCTCTTTTAGACTTTTTCCAAAAAGTGCCAATATTGTGGTGCATTTTTGTTAGATACAGAGACGTCCCAGTTATGTTGTAGTGATGGACGTGTTGAGTTGCCAAATTTACCCGAGCCCCCGATCGAATTGCGTGACCTGGTCTTTGCAGACGCCCGTTATATGCATCCGCAAGAGAAAAAATTCTTGACCCAAACGCGAATATACAACAATGCTCTCGCATTTGGATGGTATTCCCAAAATGGCAGAGAGTCTGAGGAGCCTAGACAACCTATTGGAAGGGGTCCACACGTATGCTTATTGAATGGGGTGATAACATATGTGTTATCCGGCGTAATTACTCCCCAAGGACGCACCCCAAGATATGGTCAAATTTACTTTTTAGATCCCCAAACGGGTGCAGCTGCACGTGAAGACATGGCTGCTGAAAAGAAAATAAATGCTGGAATATTACAAAGTCTGGATCAAATGATTCGCCGGGATCATGAATTAGGCCGAACCTACCAGAATGCACGAGAGCAATATGATGCGGCCAGAGCACAGAACTCAACAGCTTTACCACATTTCCGCATATCGTTGGTTCCTAGGCATCAAGTTCCCGGCCGTGTGATCGATCCAAGACTTCACAACCGTCAAGTAAATTTACCCGAATGGACTGACGGCGTTTGTACAATTTGGTGCTCGAATACAGATGAGCCTCCCGAATTGCGTGGCATCCACTTAACAAATCGTCAAGGCCAAACGATACATATGTCGGAGTTTAATGAATTCACCGAACCGGCAATGTATCCATTATTGTTCCCTTACGGAAAACACGGTTATCGAAACGGACTAGCCTTGAAAGATGCTAAACAGGCTGCATCTGCAGTAGCAGAAATAACGGATGATGGCGCTACTGTAGGTGATAATAACCGTGACTTAATAGACGATGACGAAGATTTACCCGTGGCGAAGAAAAGGATTTATGTTTCTGTTCGCCAATTTTATAAATATTATATGGCTCTCCGGGGTAAACAAGGAATACATTCATACCACAATTGGTGGTTATTGGGACCCGTGATGCAAGCGTTTGTAATTCATGTCAGTTTTAAGATTCAGCATCAGGTAGCTCAACATGCGAGAAGGGTACAGAGAGAACGTCGCGCCTCCTTGCCCGCGGCATTAATTGCCAAATTTCAAAGACAGTTACGACCTGATCAGCGTATAGCGCGAGTTGTCCTCCAGGGTTCTAAGATCCGTGGCTCCATGAAATTTTACCAAGAAGCATACGCTGATTATATGACAATACAGGCGGCAGTTGGTAAACCTGTATTTTTTATAACGTTTACTGGTAATCCTGCCTGGCCCGAAATTACAGAAGCGCTCTTCAAAAATGGACAGAAGGTTCACGATCGGGCCGACATTTTTTGTCGAATTTTCAGAGACAAAGCACGGGTCGCTATCGATTTGATCAAGGATAAGGGTATTTTTGGCAAGTGTTTAGGCTATCTAGTATCTTTAGAATTTCAGAAAAGAGGGGGCCCACATTTCCATCTAATTTTAACGTCTGACGTGGCTAGAACTCCCGATGTAATCGATCAGTACATTTCTGCTGAAATTCCACCTGAGCCGGCCGCAGGTGACATGAGTTGGGAAGCTCATGAGCAACGTCGTTACCGATCGTTAGTTCTTAAACACTTTATTCATATATGTTCTGTTGGTAGTTGCATGGCCACAGGACCATGCAATAAGAACTTCCCAAAATCTTTCTCCAATCGGACGTATCTTTATGAAGATCGTCCGGCCGTCATGCGTCGGCGTAGTCCAGAGTTCGGGGGTGAAACGTTCAAACTGACTACTGTTGGCGGCGAGAGAAAGGTAACGGTCGTAGTCGATAACCGGTATGTTGTCGAACACAATCGATTCATGGTGCTCCACTTTGGTGCCCATATAAATGTAGAATACATGTATGGTCGTCGGGGGGCCAAATACGCAGTAAAATATATTACGAAAGGTGGGGATTCGGCATACGTTCGACTTTCATCGGATGCCTCCGGTCAATCGGGAGTGTACGATCAATTCGAACAGTATTTCCGATCCCAATATCGTTCGTCAATGGAAGCTTACATGCTTATAATTGGTTACCCGTTAGTACGTATGTCGCACACTGTTATTAAGTTAACAGTGCACGCCCCCGAAAATCAGACAGTCTATTTTGATGAAGATGAAGTTGATGATGTTGCGCGGGATGTCGCCGAACATGGACCTCCTTCTAGCAAATTAACTGCCTTTTTCGATCTATGTCGTTCGGACATAGAAGCCCGTACGTATACCTACGCTGAAATCGTACAGCGTTATTCTTTCGATAATAAAACTCGGCAATGGTCTAAACGTACCAAAGAAGTCTACCACACTCTTGCTCGAATTTATAATGTGGGTTATAATTAACAATACAGAATTGTTTGCCATTAAACTGTTGCTTCTTCATGTCAAAGGACCGCAAAGTTTTGAAGACCTTCGTACCGTTAACGGTACGATCTATTCAACCTTTGCGGAAGCGGCCAGATGCTTGAGCATCTTGGATGATCATTCCGTTTGGGCGCGAACTATGGCTGAAGGTGCAACATGTTTAAGTTGGTATCGTCTTCGTTGGGTTTTCCTCCAAATTCTGATATTTGGTGCTCCGAGCAATCCCATAACATTATACAGTGATCATATTGGGGATATGATTGATGAGCGCGATGGGGATCGTGCTCGTCAAACAGATAAGTTACTTGCGTGGCTTCAATTTCAATTGGCCAAATATGGACGACGTATGGATGATTTCGCGCTTCCATCGCCGGTTAATCCATACTTTGACCCGATGACGGATGCTGCATTAAACGATCATTTTTTCTTGCCGGTCGATAGTCCTGCCATTACGGCAACGGATATTGCTGATGCCTACAATCAGCTAAATGCAGAACAACGTATCGTTATTGATGCCGTAGAACACGCAATTCTACATCCGGAAACGTACAGTGCAACTAATCGACATCTCTTCTTCTTAACGGGCTCTGGTGGAACGGGTAAAACATATCTGTACAACACTTTAATTAGGCGTTGTATATATAGGGTGGGGGAAAAAGTATTGAGCCTTTCTTTGTCGAAATTCAAACGAAAAATTTTTTTATTTCAAATGA
>JANTOP010029626.1:0-11918 GCA_027564815.1 Symmerus nobilis | reverse complement strand
TTCTTATTGGAACCAATTTGCAAAAACTTTTAATTATTATTTTATCCAGTATTAACTCCGCTATCGATTTTTAGTATATTATTCTTATTTCTCGAGTGTAAAACAATTAAATTTATAGTCTTTTTTTCGACTTTGTCCCGGGAGAGTGGGGTAAATTTAAGTAAAAATTTGTCTTGGGGAAAAATAACCAATAATATCAAAGGTAATTTTGAGAAAAGGAGAGGGAACGCTCTGTTATTTCGACATGTTTATTATTTAAAAAAAAAAAAACCAAAACCCATTTCTTTTTTAAATTCTCAGCACCTTTGGAAATCACCGACCCGAAAGTGGGCCGAAGATCGGTGCAAGAATTTCGAAAGAAAGGTGAAAATGAAATTTCACCGTTCGTATGCATTTATTGGCTTGCGAAATATTTGATGCCTACATATCTACGATATTGGTGTATCGCATGATATGCACAGTACATATTTACATATACGTATGCATACATTAATATAATCTGTTCGTAACGTCATTTATTTTGCATGCAGTCATTATCATATTGTTATCAATGTTCATTTATAATTCATGATTATCATAGGGTGTTGTTTGTTGTTTGCGACCTGAAAATGTATTGAGACATTTACGGGGCGCAACAGTCCCTCACGAATACTTTTATCGATTTTTCGATCCTGAACAAAATGGCGGAATTTCGAGTTGTCAATTTTTGGACAAAATTTTCGGATTTAAACTGCTCAAGAAAATACCTTCAGTTTGAAAATTGGAAAAAGCTTTCGAGAGGGACTACATAATTTTATATTCTCAAGCAGAAAAAAATTCAGTAAAATCGGTCCACCCAATTTTGAGTTCTACCTGGTACCGACTTTTAAAACATAGTTTTGAGAAAATCGACTTTGAAGTTTTAGAACTTGTTCACACATAGATAAAGGTGAATATTGTCAACTTACTTACTTACTTTGAAACCAATACGAATTAAAAAAAACGGCTTCACAACAATGTTTTTGAGTTGCTAAAGATTGAAAATGTGAGAAAAAAAATTTGGCCATTTTTGAACTTTATTTTTACTTTGGAAATTTTTGTAATCATCAGGAAAATTTTTTAAAGCGGGCAGAAAAACTGATCTATTTTCATATAGAAAAGTACTGTACAATTTTTAAAAATTCATGTTGACCCTTTGTTGGGAAATTTTATTTGCTTTCCAGAACAGTCATTAGATTTTGATTATATTGGCTAAGGAAAATATATAATAGCTGAAGTCCTAAACATTTATTATTGTAAAAATTATGTTCTACGAAAACCAACAGAACACCCTAGGCTATCTTTTCAGATCCGCACTTTTTTGGAGAAAAAAACAACTTTAATTTTTTCATATATAATCGGACTATTTTAATTTTCATACAAATATCACGCAAGAACCAACATACTTGTGTAGAATATCTTTCGGTTTTAGCACTATCGTGCTTGCGGAAATGGTAAGAATTCACAGTAAAATCGGCTAGCGCAAGCTCATATTGTGTCAGCGTGTTGATCGTGTAATATACCCTTTCGATGCAATGAAAAGGAATTTTGTTCAAGATAATCGGGGTCATTCTATTTGCTTACAACAATTCGTGAAATATAGTTTTAAAAAATTTCGTAGCACATTAGAGGGAAATAATTAACTACTTACTCATTTGTATAGTTTTTCATCTGGAAAATAATCTCTTATTGTATTACTAAAAAATTTCAAATACCAGAAATTACATACAACTGCCATTAACTTTTGAATATTGTGGCGAATTGAGTTTGAAGCGCGGGTGTGACAGATTTCGATTAGTTTTATACTAGACACACTCTAAAAAGGATTGTTTTCCATAATAATCAGGATCCATCTATCGGCCCACAGAGCAAAAAAACCCACGATCTTCAACTTTTTCGCAACACATTACAAGGAGATTAAGTACACTTCGCTTGTCCTAAAACATGGGATTGGCCTCTACCAACACTGCCAATTCCTCTTCCTTTACTATAATTACAAACAATGAATTAATAAAGAATGAATAAATAAATAAATAATATATGATGGGAAGGTTTTACGATAGGATGGTTCATGCGTGTCATTGCAACATTATTGTCCATCGCGTTTGGCAAACAGATTATTTTTATTTGGAATGCTTGTGCTGTGCCCTCCTAGGTGTAATTTCGAGGTCACGGGTCCTTGAGGACTGACTTTCTATAATTTCCTCAATATAACCTATTTAGTTGCTATGCATTGGCCTAGGGTGTTATGTACAATGTCAACGTATTTATCGTCAGTAATCAGTAAGAAATCGTCCACGTATCTAATGATTAGAGGTATTCTGTCCTGTATCAAGTTATCCATGTCTCTGGCGGTGTACGTGGCTAGAACTATGTCTGAGATGATTTGGGATAGCCTGCCACCTATGAATAACCCAGCGCATTGTTTGAATAGTCTGCCCTTCCATCCGAAATATGTGACATATCTAATGAAGAAGCCTATCACTGTCTTGAACAACCCAACGTTAATATGGTGAAAGAGGTCGCATAGATTGTTTACAGGATCATTGGTGTTGATGTTTGTGTACATCGATACAACGTCCAGTGTGAAAATCCTGTTGTGTTCGGTGATGTTGGTTTCATCAATAGCGAGTTCGGCCGACATGTTGTTATTAATGGAGGTATGTTTCATCCTGGATGCTATGTCATTTAGCAGCTGCTGAATCCTATGTATTAAATGTGTGCCCATGGCGTGTTTGTCATCGATGATCGGCCGGATAGGAGCACCCGGCTTGTGATCCTTCGGGGCACCTATCAATTGTGGGAGGATGTAAGTTTCTGCCAGCAATTCTGTGGGTCTGCCGAATCTGGGACATTCGCAGTGGTATCCGTTTTGATGGTGTCATTAACTGGGTGCTAGGCGACGATAAGCCAATTCCACTCTATGTTGCAGGTTTTCGATTGTATCCCCATCCGTTATCTCTACATATGTCCCTGGAGTGTTGGCAGTGATGTGTTCCTGCACCCTGTGCTCGTATTGTGTGACAGACATTATGATGGCTTTCCTTGATTTATTGATTTATCGCTTTGGAGCACCATTTCGTGAGGATTGGTACGAAAAACGCATCGGCAGACGCTTTCAGCTTTCTTACGTATTTCCTGTAAACGGAGTCTTGGGATCCAGAGGTGTGTTTGTGTTCCAATACTTCGATAAACTTGTCCGCCATTAGGGACTCACAATTCGGTGGCGTGAGGTTGTTCAGAGTGAGAGACTCTACATAGTTTAACGATTTCAAAATGTGTGGGAGGTGATCCAGTGTGTCGCCGTGGTTGATGTTGAATTTGGGTCCTAAACCCACAAATTTCATGATATGAACTGGAAACGAAAGTGTCAGACAGATTGATGCAGTTATTGCTCCTAGGCAATAGTGGGTGTTCTGTCCAGTTACACTTCCGTTTGTTGGCAGGAGGTCTGGTATGGAAAATGTTTGTACGATGGTAGAGAGGAATGGAGATTACATCTTGTAGAATTATGAAAGAATTGTTAATCATACCATATAATCTGTGAGTGGAATCTATCCCGGTTAAGTAGATTCGCCTATATGAAACGAAGTGTAAAATTCTAACCCGAAAAGATAGAGTGAACCTGTCCCGGTTAAGTAGAATTCACCCTTTAACGAAAAAAGGAGCAAAACTCATCCTTTAAAAATAAGGTGAGGTCTGCCATGGTTAGGCAATTTGTTACCCTTCAAAAAAGAGATCACCCTTTAAAAATTGAGTGAGGTCTGTCCCGATTAATAATTTATTATTTTTCACAAATAGTTCACCCTTTAAAAAGTGAGTGAAAATTGCGCCAGTTAAGTAGAAGTTCGCCGTTCGCCCACTGTCGACCGTGTGTGTATAAATCCAGCGGGGCTTCTGGATCTTCGTCAGTGAGATACGCCAGCCAGTTCTAAAGCCATTGGTTTTCATGGGTTGGTTCGGCCTAAAACCCCGGAAAAAAGGGATATATACACATTTCCTCTAAGTAAACCACAAAGTTATTGGTTTTACTCACCATTTCGATTACCCCTTATTACTAAAACAAGATTAATCAATTCGCTGTAAATCAAAATATCCAACACAATCGGTTGGGGGAAAAATTTATTGATACTCAATATTCTATCAATTTAATAAAAGTTTAAGAAATAAAATCAGTTTCACCAAGCCTTTATTACATAAACAATATATTTGAATTTTTTTATTTAAATTTTTCTTTAACACAGAATACAGAATACAAAATGTTTATATTTCTTAACTAAGGAAATAAAAATCACTTGAATGTCTAATCCACTAAAATTATCGCGTAAAACGACTCGACCAAACCACGGGTACTTTAAAATTAAGCCTTTACCATAATCAGAATTAAGATTTTTCCCTAAAAATTCGACGGATCCACGGGAAAAATAGTCTCAAGTTACTTATAATTAAATAATTCCAATTAAGGTAAATGTTAGAATCACATCAGGGCCGGCTGAATTAAAAACAAACTTTTCCACGGGTAAACACCGTTTCCCATATCTATTATACGATTAGTATCTGCGAAATCCGCTTCCTTAATTAGACATCTTACCAGTAAAAGAAAAAAAAGTAGCCATTTAGCCAGGGTCGCCAATTTGTTGTGACCTCTAGGGGTGGCAGGCGAGGTCCACAGGTCGCAAAGACCGTCTTTGGGCGAAGGCCTATAGGCTGTATGGGGAGTAAAAGTCAAATTTGAGTGGATAGGCTTGATTTACTTACAGTACCTTACTTAATCTGTGGTATGACTGCGTTTATTCCGGTTTGATTTCCGGTGATATATTTTTACAAGGATTTAACTTACCAGCTGTTGTAATCCCTTTGGAGTTTACCAGCAGTATTTCGGGTGACAACTGTGCAATGACTATTCAGTTAATTGGCTTCGCAATCAGTTTTCAGTTTTTGTCCACATTAAAATAATGGTTTTCGATTATAGTTGTGTTTAATCTTACTACTCAGTTAAGTAAATAATTTTTGAATTTAAATCATGAATATAAAAGTCTTCAATTTCATGCAATTTTCACTCTGTGTAGTAAATTCTACATGCATTAATTTCTTTTATTTAATAAATGATTTTCGGTTTCAAAACAATGCTTTAATAATTTTATAACTTTTTATAAACTCAGGAAATAATTTCTGCATACAATAATTTCTTTTACTTAATAAATGATCGCTTTTTGATTTTAGAACGATGATCTTGTTGTGCCCCGGGGATGGGGTTTGGGTGCACGGTCAGCTCGGACCGTGTTGTAGGGAGATTGCCCCCTCGGTATAACACTGATATGAAAACAAGGCGCTTAATGTTTGTATATATAAATGGTTTTATTTTTTCAAATATTATAATATTAAAAAATGACTTACGCTATATCTCTCCTCCTTGATATTAAGGTATAGAAATTTTGATTACTTATTGATGGGTGTTGCTATATATGATAACCTTGATAGTGTTATTGATTGTAAACTGATTTATCTTAAACTGATTTGAGTTTAAATTTATAACTTTTCGTAATAACTATTTCTTTCTCAAATAACTGTAGGTATAACTAACTTGAATAACTGTAAATAATGTTTATTAGTAACTCTGATTTTAATAATTTTAAATAATAGAATAAAAAACTGATATTCTTTCAAGTCAATTACAAATAAGTTTAATTTAATAACTTCATTTAATTTGTTCTTTTTTATAAAATTTTTAGCGATTCAACGACTGACCGATCTTAGTGAAAATTGAAAATTAAAAAAAGCCGGTACGGTGTGCGAATCATTAAATAACATTTTAAATTTCATGTGAAAAGAAAGGGAAAATGTATTGGATGGGAATTTGAACTAGATAATTTGTTAACAAATTACTTAATTGTTTACAAATTATCTGTTTGTCAATCGAAATTTCATTTCGATACAAAATTTTATGATCCAATTTCATAATGCGGAAATCTTTTACATTGGCTTCAATAATCGAATTATTATTGCATTGGTGTATATTGAGTCACCAAATCATCCATACGCTTAAATTATCCATCCCTTATTACCATTTCAAGGCCGTGTATATCGTATTAAATGCATACCTATGCTATCATTGCATTACATTGTATGGAGTACGGTGAAAATGCAATTATAATGAATCATTTATATAAATATAACAATGTAAATGGTGATTATCTTGGGAATGTTAATAGTATTTTATAGATGGCATTAGGTGGCATGGAAAGGAAACTGGATTGGTTGTGGATTGGTTCCGATTCATAACATCCGTACCCTCCCAAAAGAAAAATGATTTACAACGAAATAGGAGAGAGTAAATTATTTTGAAATATTTGATTACTTCACATGTTATTTTAAGTCTTAATCGCCGTTTATTCGTTATCTTGATCTACATTGTTAGATATATGGTTAATAATTAAAATGAATATTCCTAAAATTTATATTGTTTTTCCTTTAAATACATAATAAATTTTTTTTTTTAATTATTTTAAATGATGATATGACTTATTTGACTACTAATTATTTGATTAGTTACCAAAATGATTCTTACTTTTTATTTATCGTTTGACACGTACACTACAATTTAAATATTATACAATATATTAAATCAACTACCATTTTCATCATAAAAATGTTATTCTTTTATTTATTCAAAAGTTAATGATAAACTAATCTTACGTGATTACCCCCCATTCTCGGATGTTGTTTCTCCTGTTATATCTAACTAGTTCCTGCGTGGGTATACTTTCCACTGGTAGTTCTGGTGGTACTTCAATCGCGTGGCAATAAGTTGTTCTGGGAATCGTCTTGATCGCTGCACCCCTGGATTCTGAATCGTTACTGCTACCTACGTTAATCTTCACGGATGGTAGGAAACTGTTGAAAAACGTCCTGTATTTGAAATTCTCTATTACGGCCATGACTATTAATATGATTGTGATTACGGCTACGCTTCCACCCACATAATTTTGGATCACATTTTCGGTAGATCGTTCTCGGTCTGTTTTATGGTTCGCGATATCTTCTTCCCAGGTTTTGTTTAATTCAGAAATCTTTTTCATTCCATTTGAATATCATTTTTTAGGGTCGGGTAATCTTTTATTTGGAGTTTGCTGATGTTTGGGTTTTCGGTGGAATGTTCGTATTGTAAAATTAATTCTTTGGTACCTTGGAAATCCAGATAGTTTATGTTTTCCAGCATTGGTTGTCTGATTTTTAACGGCAAATTATAAGTTGTTTTATACGGTATTTTCATCTGATGAGTTATTTATATCGCAGGGTTGGGTGATGTTTAACGTTCCCAACCCACTCAACGATATAACTTCCGTGTGAGTGATACATTTTAATACCGCGTTTTGTTTATTTTTCGTATGGAAAAGCAAATGATTTGGCGTTGACATCGGAATCGATAGATCGGGTTGAGTTGCGATTACAGTGGTCTTGCAGCTCTGCTGTGTGGGTTGGAACATGTAATAAAACTGTATCAGACAGTTATCGGCCAGAGTCGTGTATGCTCGTCCTGGGTTTGCACAGACGTGAATTCTTGAACTGTCATCTATCTGGAGAGGAAAAAACGTTTAAAGTTCTAATCGATTACTTTAATTTTATTGAAAACCTAATGTGTAAAAATCTGGGATGAATTTCCGGTTGTAATTTACTAGTCCCAGAAATGCTTGGGTTTGGCGGATGGTACGTGGAATGGGAAATTCATGTACGCAGTGAGTTTTGGCTGGGTCCGGAAGTGCTGCTTCGCTTTAGAATTTGTGACCCAAATAGACCACTTCTCGTTTGAGGAAGTTACATTTGTCTGTCTGTAACTGTAAATTGTGAAACCTAATCTTATCAGAAACTAATTCCAATCGTCTGTTGTGTTCTGTCAATTCCTTCCCATATATCACGATGTCGTCCAAGTATACGAAGCAATCGATACCTTGGAGTCCCGTTAGGATATGGTTCATAATTCGCTGGAAGGTGGCGGGTGCTCCCGTCAAACCAAAAGGCATGCGATTGAACTCAAAATGTCCAAAACCGGTTCCGATTCACAACAATCTAGTATTTTTTAGTGAATTTGTCTTAGGTAATAATTTCTACATACAATAATTTCTTTTATTTAATAAATGATCTCTTTTTTTTATTTTAGAACAATGATTTGATAATTTTGTAATTTTAAGTGAATTTCCTTTTCTATGTCCCAATTTTCCTTTGGGTGTTTGTTTTCACCATCCGCTTGTAACTTTACGTATACTTTGAATTTGACGCGCGTAGAATGGTTCGAAAAACTGACTTAATTCCGGCGTGGAAGCCGTTTATATGGCCGAAAATTTGCTGACTGAGCGAGTGGTCTTTGCCCTGGTTGAGTGAGTGGGGGTCGAAGGATTGGCTTTTTGGGAGATATCGAGAAAATACAATAGAGAACCACCAATGATAAAATATTGGTTGTTCTCTATTTGCCAATAGGATTCTGGGAATTTTGGAATTTGGGGGAATTTTCCCTAGTTTTATGGATTTACCTATATTTATATATAGGTAAATCGTGTTTTACTTTGCTAGTGAAAGGAATTATAAGAGGGGGAAATGAATGGATAAATTTGTTCATCTATATAGAATTATCTATTTCTATATAGATAAATCGTATTAGAATGTATAGATTTACTTTCTTGTTCTTCAACGTTCATCAAGAGGGGGAGTTCACATATTTGTTGAAGATGGAATTTCTCCTTGTAATATTTCGGCCTCAATCAAGAAATTTATATTTAGATCAGCATTCCAATTAAATGATAACACTTGGTTTTGGTCAGGGTTAAACGTAATCTTCCTTTATTAATTGTTAATTCTTTAAATTAATATACAAATCTTTACAATAAATTCTCTTTTTGCAAACAAAAGAAATCTTCCTTTCACTTTAATAAATTTTCAAACCACGGATACTTTTCTCCTTTCAATATCTTTTACAAAAGAATTCTTATTTCCGGTAATTCTTGTTTACTTTCTGAGTTCTTTCCTTTAAAAAAAATGCAAAATGAAATAATTCGTTTTCTTTCCGAGATCTTTTCTTGTAAAACACAAAACCTAAAATTCCGCTCCTTTCAGAGATCTTTTCTGTTAAAACACAAATCGCAAAATTCGCTCGCGCATATTTGCATAGAGCTATTTATATGATTTTTCTATGAAGATTATAGAAGGAAAATTCTATACATTCTATATATTTAATACATGCGAATTAAGAAATTTGGGCATGGTAAAAATATAACTATTAACTGTCGCCTATTTTATTTATTAATTAAAAATAAAATAAACAATGCGAATGGAAAATAAATAAAGTAAATTGGATTTGTTTTATTAGGAAATATAATGTATACGGAAATTTATAATGAACACTGGGTGTTCCAATAAATAGAAAAAGAGAACTTAAAAGAAATATAGTAAATGCGTACAAACGGTAAGATAGCTTGATCGTACCTTGTATTGTTTATCCTATATTTTAATGGGTTGTAAATAGGTTTGGGATGATGAAATAATTTTGGATATTAGGAACTATGTGAAATATGATGACATTGAAAATAATGTGCGTATTCAATTATTATTATTTTACTTTGCATAAATTCATATACGAATTTTTATACTTTGTATAATTAAATTTATTATACCTTGTTTATAAATTCTTATACATTGTATATGAATTTCTATGCTTTGAATATATAACATAAATAGGAATTGAAATTAAATTGGGTGACAAATTATTGTTATTGAAGATAAAGTAAATTAAAGATTTACATGGTGATTCAGAAATTTATATTGGAAAATATTATGGATAAAATTTGGTAATATATTAGTATCCGATAGGAATACTATAACATATTTATGTTGCTATCGATCTCACAACACCACCAACAATTTTCACTAGGTGTCATTGCAAGGTTCTTGCCATTACTACATACATTATGGCTTTTAGCCATAATATATTATTGTACTAGCATTTCATTATGAAATCCTTTATTATTATCCGTTGGTTGGTGTGAGACTGAAAAAGGACTATTTTTCGGGTCACAACAATTGGATTTTATTATAAAGATTTAAGAACTTTGTCTATTGTAAAAGAACTATCCGCTAGATTCAATCGCCAATTATCAATTAACAATTTATCATTATTTTATAATTTAATATTATCTGTAATAATGCTTTTACAATCTATCAAAAATATGCTACATTGCATATTTTTTGATACCGAAAACATTATTACAGGTAAATGACCTAATAAAATGAAATTGCTTTATTTTTAAATATCCACTAGTTTGGAAATAAAACAGGGTGACTCAACATAGTCCCCTGCCATGACAACACTTTGGCTTGTCATTAAGAAACTTCAATTAAAATTTAATATCTGACTTGGCTACTGTGTAGGAGTTGTTGCCGAATCTGCTGGGTCTACTACAACAGCTAGTTGTTGCGTTGCGAATTTTTTGTTGAAGTACGATATAATAGTTTTTCTTAGTTTGGTTGTGACAAAGCATACCGAGATAATGATGATGCGTAATACTATCGCTGTTCCCAGAAACCCGAAATGTTGAGCTGTGTTGATTACCTTTTATTTTCGATCATTTCCGAGAGCGTCTAATGAATCTTCGGATTATTGAATCGGATTATAATTCTGTCGATATATTTTTAAAGATCTCGCTGATCACTCTTGCATGTAATACCTTTGGATGCAACTTCCCTGAATTTGCTGAATTTACGATGTTGATTAATTGAGTTTGACGTCGATTGATTTTCGTTTATTTTATCATTCACACCTACTGCAAGGTGTTATTTTGTAAGTAGTTCCCAAAAAAAGTGTATGGTATTAAATACAATTATTGTCATACGTTAAATACATTGTCTTTAGAATGATAGTAGAAAAGTACGATCGGTTCAAACGTGACGTAATTAGATAGTAAACTTGTGTATCCTGCATGAAATACATGATAAAAGGAATTTGGAAAATTAGTTTGAGCTGACAAAATACCTTTTGAGATTATTAGTATGTACTGTTTTAGGTTTTTTCTTAATTTGGATGATAGCATTTTCTGGAGAGATCACTTCAATTACAGGATATGGGCCTATTATCATGAACAGAATTTATTTGCCTGTTTGCAGGTGCAGGTGTATGATTTCGGACGCTAGCGGAGTCACCCTCCCCCCTGTGAGAAAGATGCTGCGGTTGCGGCTGGTATTGCACTAACGGAGTAGTTGGCGATGGAGATCTACCACCAAAATTTATCTGCTGACCATTACTAGGTCCAGGAGTAAACAAGTTTCTATTATCCGTCATTTGTGTTGCCGTTTGAGATCTTGTGTTTACCAATAATTAAGGAATAATAATCGGGAAATTTTTTTATTTTAAGGAGAGAAACTGAATAGTTCAGCCAAACAAGGATTTATTTTTTTTTTATAATATAATAAATTTTAAAATTACTAAAAATTTAATAAATTTCAAAGCTATTTTATTTAAGTTAAAAATAGCTAGTTAGAGTTAGAGTTAAAAATAATAATTTGATGTGTGAATTCGCTTAAAAAAAACCGCTCTAAAAATCGATTCTGTATAAAATTGTCGCTTCTATATTAAACCAAGTTGAAATCCTTGAAAAATCATATATCAAAATATTCTACGGCCAAATTATTGTTGTGGTATATTTTTATTTTTTATTATCAACCATATAACAAGGAAAAAGCCTTTGAACCTTAATTTATGCTCTTCACTCAATTCAATATTTTAATCAAGAAATCAGAAACCATTTATCTGGCAAACTTGCTTTATAATCCCACTTCTTGGGTAAATTTTCTCAATTCAATATTTTAATCAAGAAATCAAAAACCATTTATCTGACAAACTTGCTTTATAATCC
>JANTOP010029615.1:0-11919 GCA_027564815.1 Symmerus nobilis | reverse complement strand
ATTATAAATGGCCATCAAATATAAGAAGTTTTTAAAACCCCGTTTTGCGGTGACCAACACTGTGTCGAACTGGATCAGCTGAAACAAAAAATGGAAATGGATTTAGTTAAATAACAACATAAACTAGTCTTTAATTGAGGGATTTAATATTTAATAATTCTTGGCTGTATAAAAAAAAGTTGTGGTCGAGAGAAAAATCGTTCGATTAAAGACTAGATTTTTATGTATTGAATAAGCCTGCAAAATTTCAAAAATTTCGGTTCAGCAGTTTTTGAGTAATGTTGGTCACCGACTTGAGAAATGCCATCATTTTGAGAAAAATGCGTTTCTTCTAGTCATGATGAGGTCGAAAAAAAGCCATTTTTTTTTTTTAATTTCTTTGAAATATATGTAATGATTAATATATTTAATTACTATTTGTATATAAAAGAGTAACTTATAAAGATCATATTTTATATTTTTTCAAGAAAAAAATATCATGAATTATGTGGTTGCCAGCAGTTTTTCGGAGAAGGTTTCAAAACCAAATTACTTTGCGGTGCGTAGCATAACTCATCACAGCTTTATCCGAAATTAAAAAACCAAAAAGATTCTGTTAAATGATGAATTTCTCTAGGGATTGAATGAATCTATTTAAAAAAATATTGAATTTTGAATTTTTAGTGCGGTTTTGAAAAAAAATATTATGATTTATCCTAAAATAATTCGATTCCTAAAAATTAGATTCTTTCAAAATTACAAGTGGTGCGATACCCCCTTAATAAGTTCAGCACGCCCTCAAATTGTATTGTTTAAAATTCTAAGTATTAGGTCAGTTTTATTTTGTATTTTTATTGTTGTAAGGTGATAGATGAAGTTGAACTAAATATCCAACAGAAGAATGTACTTTTGCACTTACAATATAACCACTTTAAAAGTAATAAAAATTGTGGAATGCACCTTTGTTTCGTTTAAGGTTTGATACTTTTGCAACAAAGGTGTCAATTGTTAAAACAAAAAATGTAAAGAAAAAATTGTTCAATTATAATGTCTTTTTATATATTTTCGAGAACCCATAACCAATTTTTTTGTCTCCTTACAATAGGATCAATTTTAATGTTGTGTTTCTCTAACTAATTGTATTTTGGACAATACGGAGATAAAGAAAATCAAGAGGGCAGTATATACTATCAGCTGCATTCATGGTTATAACATGAAGTAAAAAAAAACATTACAATTTAGGTTATATCCTTTTACCTTTTTGTCCTCTCAAATCAGTTTGTTAAATTTTAAATAATAAACGATAAATTTGCCGACTATCGTCAATTATAATAAAAGGAAAAAATTTTAATTTATTTTCCACCAGGTTATATTCCCTTTATTCATCTTGGATTCATAAGAAATGTTTTGATTTATTTATAATTGTATATAAATTTTTATAATTCGATAATTTATCATGTATATAATTCCAATTAGAATACATTGTACAATTTGTAGTCTGGATTTTTTGTTATGCGATTATTTATAGGGCTACTTAAAGAAGATTTTTGTTGTGAATTTATTATGTGGGTTTGGCTGGACATCCATCCACCACTTTCGAGCTAACTAGGTATTAGGTAGCAAAGGAAAATAATATTTCGGAGATCCTTTGATTATTGCTTTTTTAGAAAATACTTATACTGCCTTGAAAATATATTAAATAATATGCAATTAAACAAGATCTAAAATATTGAAACATTAATTGGTAAGTTTAAATAATTTAAGTTAGTTATTTTGACATAATTATCGTGAAGATTTCCTCTTTAAACATAGCAATAACCATGGTCCTATTTATCTTTCGATAAATTCCATATTTGTGTATAATAAATGAGTCTTTTAATTCTAAATAATTTCATGGTTATTTACGGTAGGTAGTTAAGCAATACATTTATCTCACAGACGTTTAGTAAATAATAAATCACGTAGTAAAAGTTATTAATAATTAATCGCATTTTCTTGTTATATAATTCATTTACTAAATGCAGTGGTAAGCTGACCCTCATTTATTAATTCCTTCACATGTAAGTTCGAATCACTATAACTAAAAATTGAATTAAGTTGTATAATTCATAATTACAATTCTTATGCCCATAATAATAATGAAGTAATTTTCTCGGAATGTTCCCTAATATTTCGGTTTCAATTATCCTGGAAATTCTCCGTTGTATTCTCTAGTTAATGTAACTTTTCGATTTAAATGTAAATGTTTATAATTGCCTGAACTATTTTAGATTAGCAAAATTTGAACAGCTTTTTGATGAATCTTTATATAATTGTAATTTAGAAATATATGTGTATAAGGTAAAAAAATAAGGGTGTCAAGGCGTAACACTTTTAGAATAATTATTAAATAATTTCCGTGTCTGAATTTTTTCCAAGAAAATTAAAGAAATATACTTTATTTAAATTCTCGAAGTTTATCATTTTAAAGTAATTTCCAGCTCAAAACTGTTCCCTCTATGTATATAGATCTAATATCTAAGGGAAATTTAAACATTTGGTAAAATAATTAAATCTTTTTACAGTTTATTTTAGGAATGTCATATTAATTAAGAAAATATTTCGATCAATATAAACACAGGAAATAGTTTCAGAAACTCCAATATTTTTTATAGAAAATTGTTGAAACAAATTCCAATGGGAATCAGGTAGAATCAAGCTTTAGTATCATGTAGAGACAATTTGGCTCCATCAATTTATCTATCTTATAACAATTTGAAATTTCGTTATAACAGTAAAACCATGGATGAATATAAATAATTTTACCAGTTAATTTTGCATGCAAATAATAAATTCTTTATTTTTAATAGTTATTCCAAGAAATAACTAAGATCGCTAGAAAAATTACAAATTATATTATTGAAAGATGTATACTTAGCGGTTTGTCTTTTTATTTTAATTTAGAAACAATAATGGATTATAAATGTACAATATAGTATTATTTGTTTTAGTAATTATGAAGATGTACAAAATAATATCTCTTTAATTTTTAAATTTAATTACCTTTATGAAAATTGAAATGATATCTATGATTATATGACTATAAGTACTCGTATATGTATTACCATTCATAAACAATAATTTTAATAAGGCAGATTTGTGTATAAAAACAATTATATTAATTAATGAATATGGGAAAATAGTTTCAATTCATTTTATTTGTTCCTTTTTTTAAATTCTTTATTGGGTACAGTTTGCGGTTTTCTTGAGTCATCTTTCTATAACAATGGTTTCTATTATTTAAAAATGAAATATTATATTTAATCAATAAATTTCAAAATTATGTATTTCGGCATCAAAAAGAAAATTTCGTTAATTATGTTTATACAATAAGGTAATATATTATATTACAAGTAAATTACAACACTTTAATATTCTGTTACTTTATAATAATATTTTCAGGCATAAAAATTATGATTGAAAAATGATCGGACGCATTATACAACAATACTTACCTATTAATGAATGTTTAATGTGTAACAAATTTGAAAGCACATGGCAAAATAACAATGATTAGGAATAAAATAAGATAAATGAGAATTTTATTTAGAGGTACTTAAATGTCACTAAATATTTTTTCATAATATAGAACTAACTTTTATTTTACTTAACCGATCATTATTATCTCTATTGAAAAATATAGCCTTTTAAACATACTTAAATCAGCTTGACTTCTTAACATTTCATTGTGTGTAAATAGACGAATTGATTTTAATTTTTAACTATATGTCCCTTATATGACTCTTAAAAACCATCTCAATATATAAGTTATTTAGTTGAAAGTATCAAGACAAGGAAAAAATTGGAACTTTAATTTGTATAGAAAAGTTGTGGATATAGAAAGGAACAAGGTTTTTTTTCAAATTCATAGAATTTGGCACGGGCACACATTCATTACACAAAAAAATATCTTCACTTTGTAACAATAGAAGTAATAATGTCGCTTTGGTGTGGCCGGGTGGCATTCAATATACGGAAAGGTACGAAACATATACAAATCGGGTATATATGTAGGTATTGGGTATTTCTTCATTTCTTCAATTATTATACGGAAAATACTAGAAAATGAATTAAATTCATCTGCAATGCATGTTTTTTAATCTGTAAGTGCTTTAAACACATTTTAATTGCTAACTAATATTACCTAAGCAATAACGCGAAATATATGGTATATACGGAGAAAATTATTTAATTTCATAAAACAAATTGCAAATTCTTATGTGTAAATAAACGATTTAATTACAGCAAATATAAAATGAACATTTTTTCCTCTGTTGGAAAAGTCTTAAAGCAATTATAAAATAAAGTATAAGCATAAGGCTACAATTTTGTAGGAAAATCTATTTAACAAATGCGAGGAGTATCTATAAAAAAAATGGAGGAGAAAAAATCGGTTTACAAGAACGGAACATGCAAAGTTCACCAATTAAAATAAATAAATCACGTGAAACATGCACATTACATTTAGTACAAAATTTAAAAAAATAAAAAATTGGTATAATCTCCTTCGGCACGATGATGTATGTTTAAGATGTATATTATTTTATTCAATTAATAAGAAATCCATTCGAATCTGAAGATTATTTAAATTATGTATATTAATACAAATTGTGGAGTTTATTTTAACTACATATAATATAGGGATAGATCTACATAAAAAATAATAAATTGAAATATAACTACCAGATCTTTGTAATATCCAATGCTTTCTTAACTCTATATAAAATTTCTAATTCAACTTTTCCCTAACCATTATATTTAAAATTCAAATAATTTTTATAAAAGTTTTATAAAAATTATAAGACCATCAAAATACACTTTTCTTTTAAATTGATAAGACGATTTCATGTCGATTGAGGAAACAGGAAATAAAGGTATATATTGAAATTTGTTGTAAAAAATATCCTTTTGCTTTAATATTTTCTTATCATTTCGCTATCATTTTATTTATAGATCTAGACAAATTTTTTTCATTTATTTTCATTTATTTCACAGGTAATCTAGGATATTCATCCTATAATTTATTAACATATAGCTCATTCCAACAAAATATTAGCAATATTGACTTTTCTTCACAGGATGATTGTCTTCGTATTTCAAACTTTCCATTTGGGCTACTAATATAAGTAACTCAGATAATAAAATCTAAATAAAATCTAAAAAGAAAAATTAAGTCTAAATTAATAAATTAATATGTAGGGTAGTCCGGGGACGTTGTCAGTTGTCACACATTTGGTCTCAAGTTTTTGTATTTTTTTCCTTTAATATTTAAGAAGGCTGTGGGCACGCCAACGTTTCGAGTAAACCTTTGGCTACATTTGAATAGTATCGGATTTGGTTCAATCGTAACGCTTTAGCTGTTAGTTAACAATCTATATAAAGGAAGGTCAGTTGTGCCTAGCTAACATTCTCGTTTTTATAATAAACTTATTAGTTGTTATAAGTATTAATTATAAAACCTAAGACTTTTAAATAAGGTTTATTTCAGTCTTATTAGCGCTTATAAAATTGCCATAAGATAAAAATGGCGAGTTTATAAGAGTTATTTTTGTGTTTATAAAAATCTATTAACACAATCTTGAATGTTACTTTAAAATTTCTATAAAACTTTAATAACATTTTTATAAAACTATATAAAATAATTAAAAAGTTGCAAAATTTTCGTATTTCTTTGATTATTTTCTAACTTTTTGTTTAGCGTATTTTTTTCGTATATTTTTAGGTCCTGGTTTTTCGAAGTGATCATTATTCTGAAATCAGATGATATTTTAACGGTAATATTTTATGTAATTTTAAAATTTAAATTTGTACTGCACATACCTGGGATCGAACCATTTTCCTCATGATTTGTAAGCCATGACGTTACTCCTATTACCACTCAGCTATTTGTGCGAATATCAGTAAATATTATATATAAATTTTAAATCTGATCTATTATAAAATCCTTACAACGATATTATAAATTTTTAAGATTTATAAGAATTAAAAACTAGTATTTAATATTATAAAATCGTTATGAAATTTACACAATTTCTGTGATTTCTTATAAAATTTCCGTAAAATTGTTATACACAGACAGAAAAACGGTGTTAATTTCTATCCGATTCGGTGTCACATACGGTCCATCCGTTCGTATAAGTTTATATTTTATCCAAACGGTGCGACCTATTTGGATAAGTTTATTAAATCCGAATAATATATATTAATATTATTTTTTGGGATATATAATTTCACTCCGATCGGTGTTATATTTTATTATTATTTAAAATATTTAAAAAAAAAGTGTTTTGTCTTAACCTGTTGTCATTTACCATTTTTAAGTTAATTGACAACAACCGGTTTATATGTTTTCTTGCCTACTCCCATATACAGAAGTTAGTATTCGACAACTGCGGCGATAGAAAATCCTTTTTTTTTAAGATAATAATTCCTCGCTACCACGAATCGAACCCATAACCTCCCTCTTTTAAAAGCTGCTACGTTGCCGCCTGGGCCAAGGTGATATATAAAATGACTGTATAAAACATTTATTATACTTTATTGGGCTTTATAGGCAAGGAAAATCATATAAGCTGACAAAAACCCCGAAATGTGTTAATAATTTTATCCGTTCGGCGTTATTTTATGACAGGAATAAATATGTTAAAATTTTACTTTTTTCAGTAATATTTTAAACAACTATAAAGATATTTCCTGAATTAACTCCGAATGGTGTTTAATACAAAGCAAAATGATCGAATGTATAAAATATAATTTTATCCGATATTTGGGTGTTTATTTACACCTATGGGATAAGAAAATAATATCCATATGGATATAAGTGGAAGTCGCACCGGCCTATTTTTCTGTGTGTAGTTTTAAAACTTATAAAACTTCAAGTCATAGAATTAAGACTATTATAAAACGATAAGAATTGCTACTGCTCTTATAAACAAATTATAAGAATATTTTTTTAAACTCAAGATCTTTAGCATTTATTAATATTAGCTGGGTGACAACGTGCCCCAAGACCGAGGCACGTTGTCACACCACATTAAATTGCATGAAACGTGATATCTAAATTCTAAACTCAATTAAAGAAGAATAATAATTTCATCTTATATGCTGCAATATAAGGCAGTACAATTTTCCATTGAAAAGATTTATTGTGCAAAATAATATAAGAAATTCAAAATTTCTCTTTTAATCTAGACAGACTGGAAAAATTAGAGAAATTCATCTTATTTGTACATGTTTTTCTCGTGTATTTAGGTAATTTTAACAATAAAATTATTTAAAACGTTTATTTGACCTTAGTCGAAAGTAATTTAAAGTCGTCATCCGAAGATTCTCAATATATTTTTTTTTCTATACATTTCATTTCGGGCGATTTTGCCGTTCACTTTCGGCTGCTTGATTTGTGTGAAAATCATATCATTCTCGAATCATATTTCAGCCGATTCGAAAACTTCTGATGTAATTCTCATGATTTTTAGCTGTGACAACGTGACCCGTCAAATTTGTGACAATGTGCCTCAACGGTATTTCTTCACTTCCAAGAGGCTCACGGGTGCTATGTTTAAGATATTCACATTATTATCTAGGCCATTTGTATGTTAAAGGACACCATTTAAAATAATATTGTGTTGAAAAATGCCCCCAGTGTCTATTACTTGAAAACTGAGACCAGAAAATTATACTGGTAAACAGAGCTGATGCGATCGAGGGGTAATGAACATGAAAAGAGTTGGCATACATAGAGACAAAAAATATCTGATTTGTAGCGCGATATAGCGAATACTTTTCGCAATGGTACCATTGTGACAACGTGCTCTGTATGACAACATGCCCCGGGCTACCCTACTAATATTAAATTAAAAGTATATTAATCTATGAAAGTTAAAGAAAATCGGCTGGTACAGTAATATCGATATGTTTGGGAAATATTCCTGATATTGTTACTTGTGAGTATTACGGTATTACAAATACTGACCAATTTTAATTATTACTTGAATCATGGTCAGACCAAGAACTTATTGAATGGCCTTCGAATACTCAAATTCCATTAAATTTTTAAAGATCACAGAATTGATAATATATCTATTACAAAATTGATAGCCAATGAATGATACAGAAAAGTTTAATTAGTTTAACATAAGTGATGCCTAATATTCCTTTCGATTATAGTATTTTTGTTAAATAATACATAAATCCTGTCATTTAACAGTAGCATTTACATACTTATATCCTGATGAAATTGCCAATTAGATTAGGTTAATATAACACATCCATTTAAATATTGAACGGCAACATGCAATTTTCTGAACCATATAGCTACTATATAGGTATTAATACATTAGAGAGCAATACGGAATATTATATTCCGGGGCAGAAAATAAATGGGTATTAAAACATTGATATCATTACATACAATTAAACATAAAACGATATCGTTATAAATTCATTCCTTGAAAGTGGTGCCGAATTAATACACAAAAGGATTTTATAATCGGAGTTGTTGCTTTATTTATTTTCGAATTATAAAATGGGTGTCCGTAAAATCCCTATCAATTTATTATTTATTTTTATGTAATATACATTTGATATGAAAATGTATAGAATTTTAAGGGCATGTTGTTCAAATACAACTTTTAACTTCTATTCTACAATTGCTTGTGTGTTACCCATATTACTATTGAAATATTATTTTCTGACTTTCGTCGTATATCCTTTCTGATATTTTCCTATAGAGCAGGATTCAAACTCTACTAAATTATAATACAATAAACGAAAATAATCATAGAAACCGACATGCATTTAGTTTATTGTAAGGGTAGACAACATCGCACCAAAACGTTATCTTCTATTATATTATATAATAACTTATATAGCTTCACATTATATGGTATCTAATTAAATAAGTATTTTCTCTCACAAATGATAATAATAATAATGACAATAGTAAAATGCGATTAAATATTTTGGAATATCACACACGTTTTTGTTAAATATTTAAAATGTACGTACATGGTTTAAGGGTTGTCAAACGGAAATTGGGAAATTTGTGATTTAAAACACGGTTTAAATTCCTTGCTATACATGTTTTACTAAAATGATAAATGGATTAATAATTTATGTTAAAAGAGATTAATTTTTTGATGGAATGGAGGGATGGGAACATTTTTAGGACTATGTAATCGTTTGACTTAAAAGAGTTAATTAGGGGATTGTAGTTAGCTTATGGAAAATTTGTGATAAATTAGTGATTTTGGATGTGGTAGTAATGCTTGATATATTAAATTACGTCAATCTTTGATATCCAACCTGTATAACAATAATAATTTCAGTTATTCAGTATAGGTTTAGTTTCAGTTTAGGTATATTATCAATTTACAAATATTGAGGAGAAAATAATTGCTACTGAATTATTATTAATTCAATTTAAAATTAATAACACACTTAAACTATTATGTAATTATAATATTATAAATTAGGAACGCCTAATAATATTATAATACAGGATTGTATATAAAATTGTATATAGCAACAGTCTTATTTATACAGGATGCCCGGTGATGGAAATATACAATTTTTTTAGAGTATTCCAAAGTATTACAGAAGTTCTCAGTTTTTCCATATAATCACTGGATCACCCCGTATACTATAAATTTTCTTCAGAAATGAGAACAAATATATACTTACAGTTCATAACCTTCAGAGAAAAACCAACCAACAAATAGATTTCTATACTCCATAAGAGAATGTAATTTTCAAGCAGTATACTTGGAGAATAGTCTGAATAAAAATCATGTAAAGTAGAATATCTACTCTATTTACTAATCATATACAACACTATATCTAACACCCTTTGCCTTATCCTCAAACACAAATTTATGATGAAAATTACTAAATACTTATGTATAAGAGAAAATGTCACAAATATCGTATAACATAATATGCGTGTATAACCAAGGGAGCTTCTGTAATACCTCATGAAAGAATCTTCCAAACATCACCGTTTAATAACCCAATATAATAACAATAATAAAGAAACGAGGCAGTTTGTTATACCCACACAAGATAATTGGTTCAATTTAGAAAACGCTCACACTCGACACAAAATTATGTTACGTATGCATTTTCCCCTAGACAGGACGTCCCCAAGTTTATAAGGCAATTATAGTCAATTTTCTTATTGAATCGTAGAGATGGTGAGGAAGTAACATGATTACTAAATTATACATTCATATAGTATAATATCTGAGAACTGAATATAATTGATATCTATACGATATATTTGTACAATGTCACTCAACTATCAAAGCGATTGGTTGATTGTTGAGTACCATTTAATAAGGGCGGAGCTCCGCATCTCATTTATATGACACGAGGTGGGTCTGGCCCACCGATGTAACCAACAGCAACTACATTATGCACAATGCCATTTCATTTTATGTTGTGATACTTGCGACTTGTGGACGACTAGCCGCAATTTTAAAACCAGTTGTAAACCAGTCGTGTATTCGGATAGACGTATGTTATAAGAACCTCGTAAATATATCGTGCTCCAAATTAGATAACTTTTTTTTATTAATTATTTTTATTTTTTATAATTTTTCTTTTCGAACGGTGAAAATTATAATGAATTAATTGAAATTACTTATCGACTCGAAACGTCAAAAATTAATGTTTGATCTAACATGTTAAAATGTATACCTAACACATAAAATGGATAATATTATTTTTCTGCATGAGTGAGATGTAAATTTATTTAGGATGTGCACTAATTAATTTAAAAATTAAAAGTAAATTTAAAAACCTTACGGCTTTCGATAAAGGGTGGATACATTGTGACATAAAAAAATATTGTTCGATTTATTTAATTTTTGTATGAAAAGGACATCAACATTTTATATCCTTAAATAACAAAAAAAAATTGCTTTCATTTTGGTAAAAAAATTCATGATAAAATCATCAGGTATGACAGTAACGGCGGTACGAACGGCGATGACGAGCCCGACGGTTCCACCGCAACAAAAAACAAGCCGTATTAGTAATTTTAGTGTAGCATCATTATTAGCAGATACGAGGCCATCAAGTCCAAGTAATCAATCGATAGACCTTATGTTGCCTACAAATTTATCACAATCTAGTTCATCACCCATATCACATCATGACGGCAGTAGTAGCATAACAAAAAATGAACGACACACACCGCATAGCTCAACCGAATCAGATGTGGATTATGATTCGAATCAGGAGGAGGATTCAATTGTTGATATTGAAGATATAAATAATGAGAATGGCAGTATACCTGGTTTTGATAAGGCTTCCCAACATCTGTTAGCACAATCAACGTTAGGCCATGTGCCAATTCGACCGACACCATTTAGTGCATTAGCGGCAGCGGCAGCTGCTTGGGGTGGTATTGGAGCGGCAATGCCTTGGCCTGGTGCCAGACAAATGGGACCGTTCGGACCACCGGGACTATTTCCAGGTCAAGGATTTGGACCCGGGCATGGCAATGGTGGTAAGCTATACTATTTATAGTTTAATAGTGTCTCATGCAATATTATTATGTTTTGATGCGTACCTATTTGTCTTCTTCACCGAAATATCGGGATTTCCAACATTTATTTTCAACGAATATACCTTGGAGTCTCATATCAAATTTTAATTATTTTAATTGTAGTCATTTTAAGTATAGTGATGTGGACCTATAATTTAATGTGGATGTTTGATTGAAATATTTTGATTAGACTTTTTATCGGCGGAAAATTATTTAGGCGGCCGTATTCCCTAGTTCCTATCTCTAAAATCCCATAAATGGACAACAAATTGCTTGTACCCAAGTAGCATTAAACGGCAATATTGGGCTACATGTTACCTTATTTGTGCATGTGGATTCCACAAATTAACTCA
>JANTOP010029604.1:0-11919 GCA_027564815.1 Symmerus nobilis | reverse complement strand
AGGAGAATCACTTACCATGTCTGGCCTCCTCTCCTTCCGGTGCTTGTAATGTAATCGCATTTAATTCTTCTTCCAAGTCGACATGACAGTCTGACATGTCCCAGGAAAGAAGACCTACAAAAAACAAACATAATATGAAATAGGTTATTACATAACAAAATTAGATTAGATTAAAAAAAAAATGTACAACTAATCTGTTTTTAGACATCATTATGTTATTATTATCTTAAAACGTACAGGTTTAAGTTTATATTATGTAATCTATATAATATAATAACCACAAACCATCTAGTTAGATTCTAGATTATTATATTTACTACAATAATAAAAGTGTATGAACTAATCCTCTCAAATTTATTTCTCGACCGGAAAATACCGGAAATCATGACTACGAATCGTCAACATTTACTTACAGTAGGTATAACTAAACAATATGATATCACGTCAAATATGGGAGAAAATACTGAAAACATCCATGTATAGTTCGAATATTTAAATAAAGAAGAATGTCAGTGGCATAAAATTCCTGTAGAAAATCAATTTGCGGATTTAAAGTAATTAAATTAAAATATTGAAATTCGAGCCATTATGTCATTGAAACATAGACTTAACTAACAAAATATTATTTTAAAAATGAAAAAAAATGTAAACATTGCTAAATATAAAATTCATTATAAATTAAACAAAAAATAATACATGTCCAATTTTTCTATATAAGTTTATAATGTATTAGAAAGAATAAATAAAAAAATTTTTTTTTAAATGAAGTTCTTTCAAAATTTTGTAAGAACATATTTCATTTAAATTTTTTTAAGTGTAGTTTTTCGGCCACCCCCATTTTTAATTTTTTCATAAAATGAACTTTATTTTCCCTTTCTAAAAAAACCCTCGATCATTAAAACCGGACGGGTAGTTTTTATTCCACAAATTTTACAAACTTGCTATGTTTTCATAATTTGCCTATTTTTGCCAAATTATTACGTCACATTTATTTCATTACTTCTATCGAATAAAATAACAAAAATTAAAAAAAAATAGTCGTTTCCAAACTTTATTGATTTGGCGTATTTTTCACCTATAAATGATCTTTCTATAAATATTAATTGTTCATGTTCATGTCCCCCAATAAAAATTAGGTTTTGGTATAGGATTACGATTATTATATAAAATTCATTCATGAACACATCCGTCATCCAAGTAGTTCACAAAAAAAAAAAATAACCCGGTGAAACAAAACAGGCTAAAAGGGTTGTAAAAACTTTAACCACATCTAGAATACATATTAGATTCCCGCCAACAAAACAATAGTTATAAATTTCATGCGGAACGAATTTGTGGCCTGTTACCATGAAACAATTTCCACTTATATAAACCCAACCCATAAACATACTCCCTCAAGCTACTATCGATTTTCTATTTCCACACGATAGGATTACGAAAAGATTTTATACAGAGAAAACTCATATAACAGCATGGAAAACTACCACAGTTATATTTGTGAATTTTCCAGCTTATAGCCCAACGAATAAATGATCATTAGACCAATTTCCATGTGCATAAATAATATTTTAGATTCAAAAAGTGGAAAAAATTATTAAATTTTTTTCTGATTGTATTTTATATTTGTAGCGTGTATTATAAAAGGATCTTAAAAATGGGTGAAAGCGGCGAAAAATTCGCTCTTACATACCAGGTAGGATTCTTATTATTTGTTATAATATGCAGCATTGCGTGTTTGTGGAAAAATCTTTAAAATGAAAAAGGATTTTTTTTCGGTGCTATTATAATTATAGTATATGTAGAAAAATTCAGCATAATTTTCCTTATAGAGAGGAGAAGAAATATATAAATATGATACAGTACATGGATATTATTTTACTTTATCGTCCTGAGTTTTGTATCTGGGAATTTTATTACCATAAATTATATATTTTCTTCGAAAATATTTATGTAAAATGAGTAGACAATAGACTCATGAAAACATACTTTTCTGCATTCAACAAAAAAATACTGAGATCTAAAAGATGGAATTCTTTTAAAAATATCCTAATTTTTCTATACTTGTATAATAATATTTTTGTTCAATATAATATAATGTTATTGTATAAATACAATATTATTTCGAATACCTTTCGAACTTACGTTTAAATAAATGATATTGAAAGTTGAAATAATTTTCATGTAAATCGGATTATTTTATCGGAGTATCCATAATCCATATCAATTTTCACTGGTTTAAATAAAATTGGAGATCGCAGTAATTATTAATGATTGCGATTTATTGAAACGTATAGAAAACTTCTATGCTCATTAAGTTGGTGTATCGAGTATACTCAATTGCGCAATTCGAAATCTAATCAGTAATCACTTATAATGTGATAATTGATAGCAATGTTGAACCCGCAATTATAAATAATTATCGTCTCTGGTTCGTATATCGAATATCCAAATCTATTCAGAAACATTTCAAAATTATATAGTAAATATTTTACCGGGCGTGTTTGCCAAAAACGGATAAATAATCTACGTGTCCTTGAAGTTTAAATATATTACATGGTCTTCTGAGTATCACATCAGATCAGTTCTGGCAGGTGTTCCGCAATGCACGCTAGAACCCCTGGTACCTAGACACTATGGTCCGTTGGACTAACCCATTCTTCATTTATGATTCAACATGGTCCCTCTCGGGTTAGTTTTCATCCCAGCCAAGATTGCCAGAATCTTCATCATTTTAAACCATGACGTTAAACCAAGTTTTATCTTGAAGCCCGCGGCTCCTACATAATGCAGAGTCTGACTATGTCATTTTGAATAGGTGAGCTGTGATCGTACCAATTGCCAGGACAATTCTGTGTCTATCAAGGCAAAGGAGGGAGTCCGAAGTTACCTTACATCTAAGTATCGCTTTTCTAGTAAATGTATCGCTTTTTCAATTAAATATTTCAGAAATGTTGAAATTTATTTACCGAAAAATTTGAATATTGGACATCGCGATATTTGATCCGAATTTCCCGATAATTTCTTCGGATCTAAAAAAATGTAATGATGACAGAAGTGAATAAATTAGTTGAGGAAAAATTAAAAATTATCAGAACTAAACATTTCGTACAAGAACTCTGCAAGAACTTAACTTAAAAGCTCCCAGAACCCTTTTCTTCCGAACCCTATTTTTACGTTTTTAGTACATTTTCCATCCAATTAACAAACCTTTAACAAAATTTCAACTTTTCTAAAATAAAGCTCCAAAAATCTTGAAAGCTCATTGAAAGCTTAAAATTAGAATGTTATTTTATATAATTTGGAATCGAATTTACATCCGATTCATTAAATTTAAATGAAATATCGAAATCTCGCAGAAAGCGTATCCAAACTATATTAAAAGCGTAACGACAGCTCTGAGCTTCGAACTTAATTTTTTACGTTTAAAAATCTATTTCTATCCAGATAACGAACCTTTAACAAAATTTCAACTTATTCTAAAATAAAGCTGCAAAAATCTTGAAAGTATTTTTTAAGTAAATGTTTTTGTTATCACTCGTTTCTACTTTCATTATCTAACGGGTATGCACAAAATATCTCTAAGGATGTAAAACCGCGTAACCATTATCTAATCTATATGGATTTAATTAATAAGCTTACATTTATCCGTGATTTTAATCTTCATGAAAATAAATTTAAGAATATCTTACGAACAATGATGAAATAATTTTATTTACATTTTTCTTTCAGAAATGGTTGAAAGTTCCATTTAATTTATATTTTCTATTTCCATTTAAAAAGTCGTAAGCTTAATATAAACTAAAAGTAGATATTTGGGTACATAACTAAATTTTCCATGAGATAAAAATAAAGGAAATACAAATAAAATCCCTTACTTTCATTTGATGGATGGATTTTGGTCGACATACATTTTATTGTGCCTAACATATGGTGCTACTTTCTAACTGTATAATTCATTCATTTAGTGCCAGAAGTTTATGGTTATAAACAATTTCCATATAAATATGGGCTGGCAAAAATGTCCATCATGACCAACTAAAAGTAATTTATCATCCATTTCAACTTTGCTCGGCAACGAATTTCCATTTAACTTAAATGGATGAAATGAATCTTGACCATAGACCTTGGGACACACACTATAGAATACTGAACTAGTTATACATTTTTAACTTTTATAATAATATTTGTCTATCTTGCTCATATAAATAAATTAATTTTATTTACATCCAGGTTAAGTTCATACGTTTTTTATATTTTTAAAGTTAAAATGATTTAGAAATTTTGGCAGAAAATTATGCACCAGTTTCGTGTACCTAATTTATAATAATAAATTTTAGAATTTCACTTTTGTCCAAGTAGAAATCAAATAACCTTGCAATTAATAAATTTTATAAAGAGAACAGTAGCGTGCGGTCAACATCTCCATGAGGTGTGCAGAATTTTAACATCCTTTAACAAAATGTTACAGCCCTTATCATTATGCGTTGGCCTTATTCAGGAGAGCATTACTCAGTGCTATTGCTAGAGTGCATACCGAATATTTTCTTCGGCCGGAAAGAAATGTAAAAACGCAGAAACTTGCTTTAGTTGGGTAAAAACACAAGAATTTAATATTTCGGAAAAGTTTATCTAATTATGAGAAATATCAAAAATTCGTATAAGCACGCAGAGGGAAATTTGAAAATCGCGAAATTTGATCCGGATTTCCCGATTATTTTCTTCGGTTCCAAAACAAATGTAATGATGCAGAAAGTTTATAAATTATTTGAGGAAAAATAGAAAAATATTAAAACAACGTACAAAAGCTCTGCAAAAACTTAAAGGCTCCAAGAAAACTTTATTTTCTGAACTTTATTTTTTGCGAATTCTATTTTTTATCCAGATAACGATTCTTTAACGAAATTTTAAATGTTCCTATTAAAAAGCTTTAAAAATATCGAAAGCTCACTGAAAACATTAAATTAAAATATCTTTTTATATAATTTGGAATTGAGTTTGTATCCCATTTATTAAATTTAAATGAAATATGAAATTTTCGCAGAAAGCTTATCCAAACTTTGGAAAGCGCAACGAAAGTTCTAAGCATCGAACTTTATTTTTTAGGATTAAAATCTATTTTCTATCCATATAACGCTAAAATTCTATTTCGCTACGCTATTTCTATCAAAATAAAGCTTAAAAAATATTGTAAGCCCATTGAAAGCTTGAAATTAAAATGTAATTTTATATAATTCGGAATCCACATTTAGATCCAATCAAGATAAAATATGACATTTCGCTAAAAACTGTCTCAATTCATTGTAACCTCAACGGGAGCTTTAAGTTTAGAACTTAATTTTTTACGTTTTAAAACACATTTTCTATCCAGATATCGATCCTTTCACGAAATTTAAAATTTTCCCCAAAAACATAATTCAATGAATTTTTCAAGAAATGGCAAGCAAGGTCAATGAATCCCTTTATGACATTTTGCCTTCAATTCAATTCAATGCATTAAAGCTATCGTAGATTTTTAAATTTATTTATCGGTAGATCACGCTCATAATTCAATCTAAAGTTGATTAAAAATTTAGTAAAATAATTTGAGTTAGCAATTTGTAGCAATAAAAATTGATTAAGATTTTGTCGATATTTCAGGTGTACTCTGCGCCTTCTGTGCATTACACTGCACGCCATTGAAAGAGACATATATACAAGTCAATTTATCCTGTTGTATACGTTATTGTCGTTTTGTAGGTATAATGGAACTCGCTAATCCGTACTCAAAAATTGACCGAAATGGGTTGAATGAAAGCTTTCAAATTTAATAGAGTATTTCTTGACCAGGTTTTTTGTTTTGTAAATAGAAAACTATTTAATTGATTTCAGTTTAATTTTCAAATATCTAATAATTTATTAAAATTATGGATTTTTAAATGAACAAAAGATAATATATTATGCCACCAGTCCGAAACCTCTCAATGAATCTATATAGATATAGATAGATTTGTGAACTTTTCTTTTCAAACATTAATATGACCGTAATTGTATGAATTTTTACTTTTGAAAGATACAATTCCCATTTTAGTATTATCAGTACGAACTGCAAATATTGCGAGTATTATATAGTTTATTATACGACGGACAGAAAGTCATTTGATGCATCTTTAGAATTGTATAAAAATAGATTTTATTTTCTATTTATTTAACAAAAATATATGTTTAATCAATTACCAAGACTATATTCATTACCACTCGGAATCTACACTAAATCCATTAGACATACTAAATATAGATATAGAGAATAATGAAATTTGTTGGAGCCTGTAAATTTAATTTGCATTATGCAAATATCACTGAAATAGCATTATCGTTTTAAAGCATTTAGAATGAGGGCCAGTGTACAAGAAGAAGATAGCAAATTAAAAATAAGGCGAAATTCGCTTAAGGAAATTTTCATTTAACCTTTAATAGTAGAAATAGGAAATAAATAAAACATAAAAAAATTGAGAGTATTTTGGCACAAAGCCATTAAATGCATAATGTTTTATTGCATTTAGTTGCATTATAAATTGGTTATATATAGTACTCACTTTATAACGACATCATGGATTTTCATATATATGTATGCCAATAAAACCTACACCAGTTCCATAAACTAACATTTTATGGTTAGGCATTAAATGCTGGCTGCATATTCTTTGAACCTAAATACGAATCGGTCATTAAGATTCACGTTAACAAGCTTCTTGGATATGATGCATTGTAAAATATGCCATAAACTTTCTTTATATGAACTGCAAAATTTTTAATGTTAACGATGACAATTACTAGCAAATAAATACAATTACGATTCTATGTCCAATACAATGGGTATATATTATTTCAGTCCTGAAAAAATTTGGTAATATCATAAGAACTAATTTAGTTTATATAACATAATTATGTTTACTCGTATGTTCTTTTTAATTGCCCTATACTTTGAATAAATAGTGGCCAACTACCTTATTTCTCGAATATAAAGTTTTCTTAGTGAGGAAATAGAACCCTCGGTTATTTCAGTACTTATTATACTACCTGAATAAAGTCCATATTTTAAAAAGATGCCAAACGTATTATCAAACATAATATTACATATTTCCAAGCTTCACTCGAAAGTTTGAGTTCATCTACAAGAAACTTTATCAGCACCATACAGACTCAGTATTGTTGGATCTAGATCAGTATTTATTCATCTAGATTAGTGATTAATGGCAACCGTTTTAGATTTACTATAATTCAATCTGACTAGAACGCTTTACATATAGAACATCCATATTAATAAGATGGGTACAATTTAATAATAAAGTTTACCAGATGCTACTTTTAATCAATCCAGCTTTATTTGTCCATTTTTAAAATTCTAATCTTCATTTTGCCGGTATAACTGATATCCACAAGTGCATATACGTACAGTTTGTATTAATGCGGTTTTTATACTGCATCGAATAATAATATAATAGATGTGAACGTTCATTGTGCTAGATATTTTTTTTATTATTTATAACTTTACCAAAAGAAAACCGAATTGTATGAAAAAATGAAATTGCATGTTGAATTTCAATTAAATTCATTATAGTTAATATTTATAGTATTTTTATGCACTAAACGCCTATCGTAGGACTAATTCAACAAAAATCAATATTTCTTTCGTAACGTACAAGTATTAAGTTATAGTGAATTTCTCTCTTTTTAAATCTATATCCATCATAATATAATTAACTTATCTTACTTTTAGGAATCTAGACATTACGTAACATAAAAAATAAATATCAGTTTAGCAGATATGTAATGTGTTCGAAGGGGCAATATAGAATATTCCAATTAAATTTTTAATTTAATCCTAAATAATGCTGAAACATCTTAATATACAACAGAAATACTTTTCTATTATGGTTGTTTTATACCTACAGGCGATTGTGTTAAAACATGGAATGCAAGTTTAAATAATATAAATAATATAAGCCTCTCGAAACAACGGCAGTATACTGATGGGCCTCCATATTAGTTGCTATAAGCAAGTATGAATCGATAAGCCAGAGACTACAGATAAGTAAAAATTTACTAAAGTTTCCCAGTTCCAATTTATTGAAATTATATGTCAGTTATGGAAGACTCATCCTGGGTCTACTGCATGGAAAGTAAAGAATAATAGAGCAATTTATAAAAAAGCGGAAGAGAAATCAATTTTTTTTTCTTGCATGGAAGTGTTTTGCGACTTTCTTCCATGACCTATGTAATTAGGACGTTGACTTTGTAAGATGTTGATTTCCAGTTCGACCTCAGACAACTATACACAAATCATTTTTTCAAGATACTGTTATCGGAAGCTGTAATATATGATTGTTGTGTGGCAAAAAGTTAGTATTGGAGACACAATAAATTATGCATTCAATTAGTTATTAGATCAGTGCACTATTCAGAGTATCATTAAAATTGCAGCAGAAAATTATTTGGGAAGTTAGTTATCCGGCAGGAAAAATTATCTGAGGGTTATAAAATATATCGGCAATGAAATCAGGAATCATCGGCAATGAAAATCAATCAGGAATAAGAAAAAAATATCTACAATATTTTGAAGAAAGGAAACGAACGGTTTCAATCAAATAAAAACGAATACAAAATAGTCAGTAAAAGATTTGAATGAGAAAATATCGGTACACAAAATTAGATAAAAGTAACGCTGTTAGTAGTTTCAGATAAAACCGATTATTTACAGTTTACACACTAATGGAAACACGGTTAAGAAATGAAATAAGACAAACTAATAAGGATTTACCCCGTTTCATAAACAAGTTAAAGAAAAGAATAAAGTTTTAATAAAATTGAAATTTTATACATTAATTTCAAGAGAAATAAACAAAATGCATTATTCGTAAGTATCGGATCGGCCATCGTTATTGGCCAAATGAACTTTTCCGTTTCTGGTTTTGGGGCAAACCATTAGTCGACCCATATTTTCACTTCTTCAAAATTGGCGAATCAGCTAATCCGTGCGCCTATCGGCAGGAACAAATAGTAGTCAGAAAGAGCAAGATCTAGTGAATACGGTGGGCAGTGTCCCAATTGAGCTATTTGAATGGCTCTTTAACAATTTTTACCTTGTGTGCCGGTGCATTGTCATGTAACAAAATCACTTCCCTTCCTTCAAACTTCAAACAAATCCTTCAAATCTTTCATTTGGTCCATTTTGGCCGTTTTTCAATCAGTGCATGATTGAAATTTATCATTTGTTGTCACTACTCCCTTCTGATCATACCAAAGTCTTCTTTCCAAAGTGACTTATTGTTAGTATTGCCGTTGATGCTGATGGTTGTCCAGATATTTTGCGTTTGGAATTCTTGAAATGTATCCACTTTTCATCATCAGCAACGATTCGGTTCAAACAATGGTTTCTTTCATATCTTTTCAACAAAAGTTCACTGATGATTTTTCGTCCGTTTTTCGTTCAGTTGACTTGGGACCCATTATCCTTCGTTTTGAATCTTTCCCATCGCTTCCAAACAATCGGAAATTGTTCGCCGAGCAACTATACTAATTGTTTTTGAGTTGGCGTATTGCCTTCATCCCATAATGCTTGAACTTCAACGTATTTTCATTTTTTGGGTTAGCCTGAACGATCTTTTCTCTCACATTAAAATCACCAGTTTTAAATCGTTTCAACCAGTCTTTACAAGTACTATTTTGAGATAGAGTGTGTTCACCACAATAATTCTAATAGCTGCAGCAGCAATTTTTTTCAATATAAAGTAATGAATTCAATGCTCGCAAATGCTTCTTTTTTAGAACAAAATTCGACATTATTAAGTGCAAAAATATCTATGATGTTGATACATACAGAAAATTTGATATATGGTAAGCTTGTTGTCAGTGCAACGAAATAGCAAAGATGTCAAATCGCATATCAGTCAACATAAGTGATGTTCCATAGAAAGGGACCTTATCTTCCCAAACCAAATTGTTCAGTAGAGCTAAAAATAAGCGTTTGGGTAAATTTGATAGGTTTTCATGTTTAGGTTGATTACAATCTCCAGACATGTTCTGAGAATTATACAATCGATTTTAAGTGATTTATTAATTCAGCAATACAAAAAAAAATAGATTTTCCCCAACCTCTACCACCCCAAAGAAATGGACCTTATCTTCCACCATGTATTTTACCGCCTTTACGTACGAATTGTTTGCGAATAAATATTATTATTATTATTATGTCATATGCGGAAGTTAAAATTACAATACAGAATAAGAAACAATTACGATTACAATACACATAAAAAAAAATGAAATTCCTTGTGTTGAATAGCAGTTTTCCAGGACCACTTTTCAGTTTTTTTATTATAGCAATAAAACGACGATCGATAGATTAATTTTCTTTACAGATTTGAAATCTATACGGTTGTATCCATTCTGTTGTAATTTACCTAGTATTTCTGAGAGGATTATTCACTAGACATGAGAACTAAATGAGAGAACTCCCCAACACATTGTTAGCAAACGCTATCACAATTTATTTCGCCAAGACTTGAGGAATGTTTTTGCGTGTTAAATGCTGACTTTACCGTACTTTGCCTGACTTCGCCACATAATGCAGAAAATCTTTTTTTTTCTCCATCCCAATATAAAAGTGCTAGATGATTATTGGAATTATGTTAATGTATTTCTGTATTTATTATGAAGATAGTTGTAAGTTTATACATAAAACAAAGCTGTGTTTATAAAATATAACAAAACATAATTTAAACTTATGATCTTGCAATTATTTTATCTTTATTTCTAAATTTCTGGTTTTTTAACTGTGTCCGGGTATTTACCGGGTAATTCAAATTTAGGCGTGCAGGTTAGGTACCTTGCACATCACTAATTAGGATAAAAAAATGTTAAGACGAAAGTTGTTTGCTGTATATCGATATTAGACATTCCCTTGCAATATATTTAGCATTGCAAGAAATTTCCTATTTTTTAAAAATTATGCTATTTATTAATTATTTGAATTTCAATATTCAAAATAACTTTATGATAATTTTGTAAAAGTTTTTAATTGTGTCTGTTCATGCATGCAAAAACAGGAAATTCTTAAATATTTATTTGAGACAAGTAAAAGATGATTGTGAATTATGTTCTAGATTCTAGAAGTAAGTTGTGCATTTTCGAAGAATATTATTTTATGTAATATATAAAATATTACATTGTTATTTATTATATACAATATATACCTTACATAACTTTTGAAAATTTTCCTATTTTGCCTATTTAATTTCAGAGGTATAGTGTAACCATTCCGTAACGAAACATAACGTTGACGAGTATTACATATTTTGTTTGCATATTATTTGTTTGCAAATCATTAAAATGCTTTTAGCAGGATTACATTGCAAATATACAAGAGCATATTCACTTAATATACCTTTCATCAATGTAATATTTTTTTGTAACTATAAGAAGATAACGTAATGTAGATTTTGGGACCTACCAACGAAATATATTTTTTTTAGAATTGAGCTGTTTATTTAGAAAGTGGTAAAAGTCACTTTGAAAAGAATCTAGCTAGAGTATGCATGAATTATTATTATAAAACAAAATTATACATTGCAAATAAAGAAAAAAATATACACGTGTTTTAGTTTATTAAATATTATTAAATATTTATATATGGCTCATTCCACCAAATAAAATCATTTTTACGGGGCGACCCCCGCCGATTTTGTTCAAACATATTTTATGTGAAAAACTCTCAGCTTTCAGGAAAAAATATAAAATTTAACGTACCACGCGCAGCACAGTGAGAAAAATCGTTTTTTCTACTTTAATTGAATTTTAAAGGGTATTCTGTGACGTATTTCAAAAAATGAATATTTTCATTGAAAAGCTGAGAATATTTTCTAGCAATGCTGTCGTTTTCTA
>JANTOP010029593.1:0-11921 GCA_027564815.1 Symmerus nobilis | reverse complement strand
TAGCTTTTGTGCCTCTTTAATGTATCTGAATCCTCTTATGCCTCTTATGTAATCTGAATGCATCTGAATTTCCTGAATTCTGTCTAGGATTACCGTAACTAGCAAGTGTTTTTGTAACCTTCAGTCCAATGAATTTGATAGTTTCTCACCCTTGTCCAACCTCCATTGCATAATATACGATTTAAAGTCCGTCCTGAAGACGTTAAAATCGACAAAACCTCGGGCAAAAACTGGATAAATTTAGGAAAAATTCGTCTAATATTTTTAAAGTCGATAAAAATCGGAGTAAGACAGAAAAGTATGGGTAAAATTTATAAAATCATGAGAAAACTCAGAAAAATCTGCAAATATCGAAACACAGGCCAAGAACATGTTTGAGACAATAGGAATTAATTGGACGATATTCCATTAAATGTCGGAAATATTCAGGTAAATTCCAATAAATTGCTAAATTTTAAAAGAAAGTTGGTAAAAGATAAGGGAAAATTTGCTATGATGCGGGAAATGTCCGAACAAATTGGGAAAAATTTCAGGAAAATGTCGGGAAAAATCCTATCAAAATAGGGGAAAATTGGGGCAAAGGTGATTTCCAGGAAAATTCCTTAATTAATCAGAGAAAATCGCGAAAAGTAGAGAATTAGGGATTAGTTATGCCTCTAAATTCCAATGATTTCAATGCATAATTAATTTATATAAAACTAAATTCCAATCACCAAGACTTTTTATTGCTTCCTATTGATTTAACATAAAGGCATAAATTATGCTAGAAACTAGTGGCAACATTCTACAAAACTGAATAACTTGTCAATTAGACACCTAAGTGTCTCCTATGAGGCAATGCAGATTAGACTGCAAATCAACAAAATAATGAAAATCTTCAAATTGATGAAATTTTATTGATTTCAACTAACCCAGTTAGAGGTATAAGTTCCTTTACGGTGTTCAACTCTTACATCTCTTTCGATTTGACCTTTTCCTATTGAATTCTGGGGACAGAGAACCAATAGAACTAAGCAAAAAAAAAAGAAATAGAAAAGAAAAACCCGTCGAATGAGTAAGAAAGACAATTATTTTTACGAGTTTAAAATTTATGAACCAAATTTTTTTCCTTTCATCTCGTTGTTTGTTCCCTCTTAATATTACGCGATGGAATGTTAATCAACAAATTAGTTCTCGTCTTTTATTTCAGTTTTTTTTCCCTTGACTTAGATTATTCTTGATTTATTCTTCTTCTTTATACATAATGTTCAGCACAATCCATCTCCCCAGAACAAGAAAAGAAAAAAAAAACCAAATGTACCTGTAAAAAGTGTGTCCACATATGTGAATGTATTTGTATGGAAGATGATTTGTAAGAGTTCATATTTCTCATCTTATATGGACACGTTAGATGATATAAGAAACCCACCTTTTTGGAGATGAATTTATGTCTGGTTTTTGACTGTCCACCGGTACCGCCAATATCTCTTCTTTCTGTCGTTAGACCGGCAGAAGAAAAGACAAAAAATAATTTAATGGCAACAAGAAAATAATATTATACGGTTTTGACTTAGTTTGTAGATACTCAATTGTGTATTTACCTATATACTTACGTACTACATACATGGCATACAAAATTTTAATTGTATTTAAAAATAAAATTATGAATTCGTCTTCTACTAGCCCTAGTGGAATACTGTTGAAACTCGAGAAGAGTTGCTCAATGATCCATACTGTTGGCCTCACTATCTAATCCTATCTACCAAATATTATTCTGCTTATACCCACCGGGCGTTTTTTTTTTCTACAACAGGCCTATTATTTTTGGATCCTGCTGTATGTAAGTTTCAAAAATAGGTAATTCTTAATGCATGTACTTTATCTCAGCGAGTATTTCCAGTATTTTCATACATATTTCTATGGTCATGTTGAATGAGGTGTATATTGGACATGGTCATATTATAAATAATGTTGTATTCTGAATAGAGTGGTTATTTTAAATTTAAAGAAGAGAATAAGCGAAAAAGTAAAAAAAAAAAAAATCCATCAATTTCTTGGACTTGGTTTGTTGTCTTTTCTTTTTATTTTCCTCGTAATTGACTTTTTTTACTGTTTTCCATTGTACTCAAGAAACAAGATAATTATTGGTGGAGTAAGAGAATATTATTTCTACGAACCAAAAAAAAAAATTGGCAGGTCACTAGATTATTTTAGCCAAGTTTTAATGGCTCGAAATGTAACCAAAGATGGTCAATATCGAGCGTAAAAATTAATAGGCCCCCGGTATTGAAAATGTTACCAACCTAAGTTCCAATTACTGCTTCTTCATTTCAATAAAATATTTACTTTTTAAAATGAATAAAAATTCTGTAACGTAAATATTTATCCACGAGAGATGTAAGGATGTGACAGACGTATGACTAATATTACGTTTATTTATTAATATTTTTATTAACTGGCAATTGTAAATAAAAACCCTACCCGCTTATATTAAATATTGTTTATTATGCTAAATTTGGACCCCAGACCGACTATCGTAACGAAAATTACACATATTTGACTTCATTCATTTATCGGCCTGAAATATTTTATAAACTTGCTCTAGATCAGTATTTCTCAAACTTTTTGGGGATAGTGCCCTGGGGATGAAGGGGGAAGGGAATTTTGTTTAATTTAAATAAATGATGATTATTTTCCGGTATCCCTACATATATTAATAAAAAATGTAATGAAAGAAACGTAATTATACTAAATCCGAGGGGAGAAGTTAGTGGGTATTCTAGTGTCACATTTTCTTCTCTATCTACCTGTTTTTAATGAACTTTCGATGAGCTTTCGGGACTTTAAGGTTTTTCAAAGAGAAAATTTAAATTTTCGTTAAAGGACCGATTTCTGGATAGAAAATTGATTCTAAAATGTAAAAAATTAAGTTCCCTACTTAAAGCTTTCTTGGATCTTAGAATGGTTTTGAAGAGCTTTTGGCGACAATTTAAAATTTCATTTAAATGTAATGAATCGGATTAAAACTGGATTCAAATTTATATCAAATTGAGTTTCAATAACTTTTGAAGTTTTTTCTTTTTGGAAAACTGTGCAATTTCATTAAGGGATCTTTATCGGGTTAGAAAATAAATTTTAAGGCGTACAAAAATAGGTTTAGAACTTAAAGCTTTCGTTGAGCTTAAAATGGTTAGTTTATTTGAATTTAATGAATCGGATAAATATTTGATCCCACATTATATAAAATAAAACTTTAATTTTAAGCATTCAATTAAGCGGTACTTTTCGGGATTTTTTAGAGCAAATATCACATTTCGTTAAACAGCTGTTTTCTGGATAAAAATTAGGTTCGGAACTTACAAATTTCGTTGAGCTTAATATGGCTTGCAAAAGTTTTTTTTGCGAAAACTTCATATGATATTCGAATTTAGTGAATCGGATAAAAAATACATTCCAAATTATATAAAATTAATTTTAATTTTATGCTTCCAAAGAGGTTGGGATGAAATTTCTTTAATCGACCGTTATCTGGATAGAAAATAGTTTTTAAAATTGAGAAAATAAGGTTCGGAAAAAAGGCTTTTAAATAAGATCGCCTCTGAAAATTTCATGTAAATTCAATGGATATAAAACAATTAACTAAAATAATTGGTATTAGAAACTAAACGAACGCAGATTTTCTTAATAATTTAATTTGTTTATTGATGTATATATGATTACAAATATTTTTTTAATTAAATAACTGGCTTTTAGTAATTTAATGAAATAAAAATTTGTTACTGATTTGTTTGAGTAGCAGGCCCATAGAAGGTGTGCTGTGTGCCTTCTGCTCATTAGACGGCACGCCACTGTGAAGCGCCCTTAATATTTTTTCGCGTACCCCATTTTGAGAAACATTGCTCTAGATAGATTTAGAATGGATGGCAATAAATTTGACCTAACTTAGCTAATGAATTTCAAAGAAATAATTTGTATTTTCATTAGTTCGGGTTTAAATGGAAGGGATCTCAAAATCTATTTAAATCTTATTTATTTCTGTGGCTAGAAGGCTGAAATTTCGTACAGATACTTTGAATGAATTGGCAATTCCATCCATATACATATTTATTGTGCCTTATCTCAGAAGTTTTCGAGCAATTTAATTCAGAATTTGAATGAAGGAATTTTATATGCCTATTTTCTATGTCTTATCGTTTAATATATAATTTTATGGTTTATTAAATAAACCCATAGATTAAAATTTAGGTAAGCTGATTTTAATCCAAACTATATCTAATGCCTTAAATCAATTCAAAAAAGTGGATAATTTATATTAAAATAAATGACTAACAAGACAGCCACCGTGGGTGGTAAATCGTCTATAGACAATTTCCCATATAAAAATATAGACATAAGAATATGTGGCGCGAAACATATTTCCTACCTAATCTTAATGGTAGTTCCACGATTTTCCAATTTCAACAATTTTCTAAATAAACAATTTTTTAATTTATTCATCCTATATTTTATATTTATGTTAAGATTAAAATGAATTTCATACAAAGACTACTAAAATGTCCATAAGTCCGTTTTCGGAGGGATAATAAAGACACAACAAAAAATCTTCGTCCATTATCCCGATATACAAAAACGCCTTCGATTGAAAATTCATTGTCTGGATTTGATTACACAAAAACCGATGAAAACAATTTTCCATAGAACAGACACGGAATTTTCGAAGGAATAACGAACAAGAAGAGATTTTTTTCTGTTATTTTTATATTATAGAAAATATCCCATCTAAGGACATATGGAACCATATATGGGATACATGTTTAAAACTCGTTCACATTGTGTGCTATTCCATGATCGAACTATATGAATAAAATAACGAAAAAAAAATCGTAAAAAACATAAAAGTGTCGTTCATCCGTTACCGATTGTGCATGTGTGCGTTGCATTTTTATATTTACCCATTCTTCAAAAACCAGAAATTATCATCGAACATTTGTTGCATTTTATTTGATACTTCCATAGAGATGGATATAGATAGGTAACATATGCAACTATCTGTTTAAGGAAGCACACCCTAATTAATACATCCCCCGCTCAATGAAATATACGCATATATATACACTTTGGATAAAAAATGTTGATACTTGAACAAGTATCCAACAGTATGCAGAGATGTTCTGCAGAACATGCCGAAATTAATGATTTAATTTACAGATGGAATTTTTACAAGATGATCAGGAATACCGGATACTCATCAGAATCATTTTCTTAATAAAAACATAAATATAATAATTAAAATAAAACTGAATTAATTCATCACAAATTATATTTATTTCCTTTTCGTTAATCGTTCAAGGAGTTTCAACTTAGCAACTATAGGTCCTACAAAATTAAAATGATATTTTTTCATTTCCCAACCATTTCTGACTATTTTCATCCATAATTTACCACCAAGTTCAGGAAATATACGACTTTTCAATCAAAAAATCGAAACATTAGATTGAACTGTTAGAAGAATGTTCGGACAAGATTAGCGAATGGTTGGAAAAATTGTATAAATTGCCATGCCAAATATTTGTTACAATAATTCTAGCAAATCAAAAATTGGTGTTTCCAAAGTAAACTAACTCAACGTCAAACTAATCGGATTCGTTTTATGATCTTAAATAATTCATAGATTGGGGATTGAGAGAAACTTCCGACTTAATACAATAGTTTAGCCAAAAATATACAGTCAAAATTAGTTAAATGTAGAATAATGGAAATTAAAAATTAATTCCAAAACAAATTTCAAATGAAGTCAAAAATATCTGGGAACTTACTAAAAATGCCAGAAGTTGGTCGCAATTTTGAAATTCACAATGTTTAATTGGCGGTCTTCTTCAGACGTATAAAATCCTGAATAAACTATTTTATTTATATTGAAGAAAATTATTGTTGTTGTAACTAATCAATTATCTGCGCTCAGAAAGTAGTTACAAATTAAACGAGCAGCTAGTTAAAAATTGTAAGTAAAATGAACTTCATCGAAGGCATTTCAAAAATCAACAAGAACACAGATCAATTAATCAATTTTTTATTCAAAGGGTGTACTTGTAAAAAAACCACCTAAAATTCATTAATAAGCTCTCCACCATGTTCGATTTTTCCAAAAGGAAAATCAATGAAATGTATATACACATTAAATATACACTATGAGCCCTTGAAATATTTGGATGTTTTTATTCATTATATTTTTGCTCTTCCCCACATTTCCCACTTCATCTCATCCATCCATGCATCTCTTCGCGGAGAAAGAAAAGTAAATACGCTTTTAAAATATCATTTCCCACGGTCTGCATATAGAAAATTTGTTTGTATTTTTTCAAATACATATTTTCCATCCACTACACATAAAATAAGTATAGTCCTAAGAGAAGTAAGCAAAGCATACAAGTATGGATGGATGGATATACAAAAATATAGTATAGATTTCTTTCTATACGCGTCGTCATCCAAGTATGGAGGAAGTCTGCACTATATGCCGTGTAAACCGGCTTTTTTTCCTTTACATTTTTTATTATAATTTTTTTTTTGAACCACTCTTATAATAGTCAACCGACAATGGATTTTCGTAATTTTATTTTCATAAGTGTGGTACATTTTTTTTTTTTGGTTATGACTGTATTCTTAGGATGGATTAGTGGCGTGCAGTCTTTAGACTTTATCAACTTTAGATTGAATTGTGAGGGTGAAGGAGAGGCGCTACAAAAAAGTCTCGAAATCTGGTCTATGTTTCACCTGTATGTGGTACATCAAGTCTTGTTTTCTTAAATCCATACTCTCCATCGACGTGGTACCTCCACGTCGTATCGTACCGTATCGGATAAGAGTTTATACGCTTTGAAATTTATTGTCCATCCTAATAATCCAAAATCAGTGAAATTGACAATTTTCTGAAAAAGCTTTAAAAAAGTTCCAAAAGCTCATCAAAAGCTTTTAATTAAAATATTATTTTAGGCAGCATGGAATCTAATTTTTCTCCCAATAATGAAATTTAAATGAAATCCGAAATTTTCGTTGAAAAGATCCGTGGAAAATTAAAAGCTGGGATTTTACATTTCGGTTTTAAATTTATACGTTTCAATTCTATTTTCTACCCCAATAATTTATCGTCTTTGAAATTTAAAATTTTCTGAAACGAGCGTTAAGAAATGTTCAAAAGATTACCTAAAGCTTTTAATTAAAATATTGTTTTATTCATTATCAAATCTATATTTCATCTTTCCGAAAAATTTAAAAGAAATCGGATCGGAAACTTTGGTTAAAAAGCTATATGGAAAATTAAAATCTCTACAAATGAATAGAATTGATTTGATTTGAAGGCGAATTATCATTGCCTTTGTTCGCCCTTTCTTGAAAAATTCATCTATCGCCCTGAAATGTTACATATAGGTACATATACTTGTATATGAGCTTTCAATAAGCCCCCGGGAGGATTTTTGATGCATTTTCTTTGGGAAAACTTGAAATTTCGTAAAAAGGCCGATATCTGGATAAAAAATTGATTTTGAAACGTAAAAAACGTTCAGAACGTTCAGAACTTGAAGCTTTCTTTGAGCTTACAGACTGAGAAAGCTTTTATTCGAAAATTCCATATTCCATCCAAATTTAATAAATCGGGTAAAAATTCGATTCCAAGTGATATAAAATGACATTTTAATTTCAAGCTTTCAATGAGCTTTCGAGATTTTTAAAGCTTTTTTATGGTAAAATATGAAATTTCGTTATGGGATCAGTATATTGATAGAAAATATATTTTAAGACGTAAAAAATGGGGTTCGAAAAATAAAGCTTTCTGGGAGCTTTTAAGATTCTGCAGAGCTTTAATACGAAAAGTTTATTTTTCATATTTTTGTATTTTTCCTCAATCAATTTATAAACTTTCTGCATCATTACATTTTTTTAGATCAGAAGAAAATTATCGGGAAATCCGGATCAAATGTAGCGATGTCCGATATTCAAATCTCTCGGTGCGAGACCGGAGATTACCGAGAGATATTGAACGCACGCCACTGGGATGGATATCAAGAAGAAGAGAGACTATCGAATTATAAGAGAGATAATGAGATTTTCGTCCTGTCTGAGCACACCATGTGCTCCATTCATTTAAGAAGGATGCCCATCATAAAGGAAATAAGGGTTGCCGTTCTGTTTACCTATACAAACTAGGGTTAATGGACTTTTTTAATCAACGTCTTTCTTATTTATTTATTATAAAAAAAAGCCATTACAGTTCATCTATTTTAATCGGAGTTGGATTTGATTAGATTCGGTTTTTCATAACCACAAAAGAATAGAAGGCAAAAAAAATGGTATATTCAAATAAGACAATGTGCATACGATACGGTACACCTAACTCTCAATTGATGACATTGTTTATCCTTTTCCATTTTATTAAAAAGAAAATCTAAGTTTAGACTTAATACGAACTGATATAACTGAAATCTAGGGATAGATGTACTTGTACCAACCCGTAATCAAGCAAATTAGTGAGTGTAATATGAATAATGTATGGCATAGTGATGTCTATGCCAGGGATGTACTTAACAATTGGTATATCGATAGATAAATAGAACATTAACTTGAGGAACGTTCTTTTTAAAACTGTTCTTATCGTAATTTACTTTTACTGAATCGTCTTATGAATATTAATGACTCAGGCCCTGTTTTGGAGCGCATTTCTCGGTTTTATTTATAGAAAAATCATTGAAATTCGTAGAACAATACGAACCAGCAACAGAAAAAAAATCAATTATAACCAAAAACCGAATCAATTGCTTGAAAGAAATACCAAGTCTAATACGAAATTTTTGAAATTGTGGTTTTTTTTTATATTGAAAAATTAGGAGCGATGTTCAGATAGATCGATGAAGAAGAAAAAATTTGAATAAAAAAAAACAATAAATAAAATCGAAAAACAACCAAAAGAAATGTGTATCTATTCTTCTGATCCTCATCCATCATCTTTATTATCGAGAGACTCAATAAGCAGAGTGAAAAACTGTTTCTTATTTTTTTTATCTTGTTGTTGTCTTGTCTCGATCGACTTCTCGTGTCTTTCTTGTACCACTCGAAAATGACTTGTAATGATGCAAAAAAAAAAAAAATTCCAAATAACCAAATAAATACCTAAAGCCTTTTATAATCTGGAATATTAAAGAATTACTAAGATCGACAAGACAGTGAAAGAAGTAAAAATGATTCAAAGGTTCAGTAGTTCGTAACCTTTTTCCGATCAACCAAGAACATGAATGTTACACCTTAGATTTTTTTTAATCTAAGTTAACATTCCAATTTATCTGATTTCCTTTAAAAAGATACAAAATGTTTGATAGATCTTGTTGCAATCTCTCTTCCCAATTAACCCTATTGGGATTGCACGGTCCACCGTTTATAATCCACTGTTCAATTCGCCTAGAGACAATTTTTTTTTCTCCAAACAATTTTTAAAGAATGAAAAGCCACGGAACAGTGAAATAACCCTTTCGAAATTGTTATATTGTCAGCAGAAAAATTCTTTCAATATTTATAAAAATCCACTATAAGCCTGCAACAAAACAATAACATTTCATATACAAATATACATGCAACAAACGCGCAATGTTCAAATAAAAATCGAAGAAAAAAAATATGAAATCCAAAGAAATAAAAAAAATTAAATAATAAAATCAAATTGTATTATTATATTTTTAAAATTAAAATTAAAAAAGTAAAAAACAAACTGATTTCTTAACGGTTCCTTTCCCACATCAAATCGTCATCAAGAATCGAAATCTACCAGAGGGAATTGTGTAAATAGCCCGTTTTTACAATGATTTGACCAAACATAAATTATTATTAGTTTATAAATATAAATACAATTATCATGATTTTCTATTATATTTATGATCCATCTCAAATCGACATTAATTTTGATAAATAAAGAAATCAGCATCGTATAAAAAATATCTGAAAATCAAGACGTATAAATAAATAGATAATCTGTTCAAAATCAAATCAAAGAGATGGAAGGTATATACCAAGCAACTAAATAGCTAATTTTTTAAACACCCTGGTAGACCATTCCAGATAATTAATCCCTATTTTTTTTAATGAATCGTATGAAGATTGAAATTGACGGACAATTAAATTCAAATTAAATTCAAATCAATAGAAAAGTAATATATTTTTTGGACAACATATAATTTTAATGAATTAAGAATAGATCCATATCTATCGCGGATAATACCATAAATTAATTTAATAATAGATCAACAACCCTTTTATTAGAATTGTAAAATAAAAATCAATTAAGATATTACATTTTAAATTATCATAATAAATACCAATAATAATATTAAATTAAAAATAAATTATGAATTGGGATTTAATCACATTTCGAAAATATATTTAAGAATTGTTTATCCATTTATAATTTATTTATGATAAATATACTTACATTGTATTCTAACATCTAATGTGAATATTGGGATTGATTTATTTAGTAAACATATCTGACAAGTGCGAAAATGATCTTACCAAAATACATATAAGCACCGCTGTTTTTATTAAATTTTTCTCTTAAGAAGAAAGGACCATTTTATTGGTATTTTCTGAAGGACTATTTCCTTCACAATTTTGCAAAACAAACCGATTTTGAAATTACGTCAGATATATCCATGTGAAATTTCAATGAAATTCCAAACCAATAAAATGCTATAATTATATAAATAACTCGATTTTTCAAAAAATTTTGAATAAATAAATTGCAAAAAAAAAAATTAAACTTGCTTTTCTCAAAATGACTTTTTTTAACACTGCGGACAGTTAATCTCCGGATCCATTGAACCGATTTTGATAAATCTTAGTACGTTTTATTTATTGACATGTCCGCGGTGGACGGTAATTTAGTGGTATTTAGTGGTAATTCACTACAATTTGGACAAAAAGTCGTGAAAAAAAAAAATTTGGCGTAGAAAAAATGATTCAAAAAAAGCGAATTTTTTGTATATTTTTTTTTTTCAAACATCCACCGTTTTGTTTTTGTCAATTTTTAATAAAGGTGGTCAATTACCACGTGTCGAACCTTTATCTTCAAGACACTTTTGGTTTTTATCATTTCAGACTTGCCAATCCAGAGATTAACTGTCTGCAGTGGGGGCGATGCATATTTAGAGGACTCTACTTTAGCGCTCTCTGCAAATTAAGGAGTTAAACCACCCTGGCCCTCGGAAAAATGGGTATACAAATAAAAATGGGTTTTTACGCAGCTATTATAAAATAATTATTTATATTACTCCAATACATTGTACTTTTATAAACAATTTAAAAAAAATAAAAAAATAAAAAATATCTGATGGCGTAATCTTTTCTTCTGTCAGGCATCGTTTAAAAAATTAAAAAAAATATTTCTCTTATTTAGAAAGTTAATAGTTAAAATGTGGCATATGGGAAATTTTTTTTTTAATTTATTGTATACAAATATAAAAGAAATTCTGATTTTTACAAACATTTTGAGTTTTAAAAATTTATTAAAAAATGAACGCGGCATCCAATAAAAAAAAACTCCTGAAAACCTACATCTCAGATAATACTATAAAGAATTTCACCCAAATCGGTCAAGTATTTCTCGAGATATCTTGTACTCCAGTTAAAAAAAAAATAGTCTCGAGAAAAACGCAAAAGAAAAAAAGTACCGCGTCAGCGGAAGTACGTTTCGGAAAAATAACGTTTCGTCGACCAAAATTCGCGGAATGAATCCCCTCTGCCCGCTCATGCAGGTCCGCTCTCTAACTGACTCTCTGGCGCTCACTTCTAATTCAGTGGCGCCAATTCAAGAAATTACATTATATATCGCACCATGAGAATAAAACTGTCGTAACTTCTAAAAACAATTCTCAGGTTTTGATTGATTCTTATGTATTTTT
>JANTOP010029582.1:0-11921 GCA_027564815.1 Symmerus nobilis | reverse complement strand
TCTATTTCGATTTGTAAAAACCTCCATTTTAATAAATTTATTTTTAAATTTTTAAAATCTATATTCTATACAAGTATATAAAAAACTGTATAAATGTTTATTTTTAAACTAGAATTAAATCGAGTTTAATTATATTATCATTTTATCATTTTCATGTAAAATAATTAATTTCATTTCTCGAAATGTAAAATTGTATATCAATATTTTAATCGATTGCTTAAAAATTTATTTTTCTCTTTACGACTTTCATTTATAAAATTTTAATTCATTGTTGATTTTATTCAAATAATTGTGAGAATTTCCTTGTAGAATTTATTTCGGCGTTCGATATAATCTATATTTCGGATATTTTCTTAATTAATTATTTTATAAGTCTACTCCGACTTTGTAATTATTTCCTTGACTGTATTGTTCACAGTAAAAAAGAAAATTTACAATTATTACTCTCGATCGTGTAGCGGTATTTTACAATACGGTCGTTTGAAAATTTCTATTCATTTCTTAAAAATGACGAATATTTTTAAGAAAAAATGTTTTAAAATGATATTTAACTATACGTATAGCGTATAATTTTGGGAAAAAAGAATTTTCCTCGCAACTCTTCATAAATATCGCAACATTTTTGGAAACCCGGAAATTGTCTTGAAAATTAGAAAATTTAGTAAAAATTCTATAGCTTAATAGAGCTAGAAAAATTTTAATAATACTAAAATATTTTATGTGAATCGGGAAATTTAGGACAACATTGAATTGATTTAATAAAAACTGGCAACAATTTTTCTGGTGTTTATAAGATTTCTGGTATTTTCTGAGTTTGCGGATTATGTTAAATTCATTATTTTGCGAAAATTTTCAACTGCTTTATTACAACTTTTTCGACTGTATGTCGAACGATAAGAAAAAATTTCTCTCAGGATGTTTACTGATGTCCATTAAAAAAAAACTCTTTTAAAAATTCATCATTAAGGCGATAAGGTAGTAATTCAATTTAGAGAAAATAGTAACGAGATTGTTATATAAGATTTTTTAAAATTTTCAGAAATAGTTTGTAACACTTTAGTTTGCTAGATAGGTTTAAAATAGGGACGAGCATTTTAAAAACTAAAAAAAAAATTAATTGTAGAACTCCAAAGTACTAAAATTCGATAGAAAGGAATTATGCATGTATTTACTCGTTTATTGCATTAATTTTCTGAAAATTGATCAAAATATTCGTCATACAAGCTCAGTTCGTCAAAATTTCGACATGGCTGAATTACAAAGCAAACAACCTACGATCATATTTAAATTCTGCAAATTTTCTTTTACTGTGTTGTCAAAAGGAAATGTAAACTACAATCATAATAATGAAAATATACTTACATGATGAAATTCATAATCAATCATGCCGATATTTCTCGAATTAGCATCTCGATGGGAAAAAAGTAATTAATTATTCAATTAAAATTTACATATCATACAAAAACGCACAATATAGGTACATCATGCAATAAAAATTAAAATTAAAAATCCATATACGACATTAATTTATAAACGACAAAAAAAAATATTTTCAATAATTAGAATAATAAAAATAATATTTCAAAATATATATATAGAAAAAAAACAACAAAAATTAGACTAAGGAATTAATAAAGGTAATTAAATTAAACTATAAAGTATATTAATAAACTCACAAATAATTATTTCTATATTACTTAAATCAAATAAATTTCTTAATGCGATTATATATAAACAAATAAAATAAAATTAATTAATTAATTAATCATATTTAAATAATTTAAAAATTCATCGGAAAATAATTGCAAACAAGAACTACTAGCCGATTGGTTGGTCATAATTGATTGATTTGCAATTATTTGTTGGGCAGTCGAAGATGATTTTGTAGATGGAACGACAGTGGTGTTAAGCGATGCTTGTGACCCATTCATTAATTGATTTGAACGACAATGTAATTGAGATGATTGTTTCTTCTGCATAGATTCAATTGGATTTGTGGTTGAATTCGAACAGCTTGTTCCATTTGACCATAATAAATTGAACATTGGTTCTTTTTGTTTCTTATTACTCATATCAGCTATATGTTCAACAGTTAATCCGTTCGTTATCTGGGGTTGACTAGAATTAATTATACCTGATTTTGTTGACCACAAATTCGATTGAATTGGTCGTAGTGTAGCAGTGGACGGGTCCGTTTTTGGTAGATGGTGACCGTTTGTAATTTGAACGGAATTTGGTGAAGTTGTTATGGACGATATACCACCATTCGGTGGAATCTGATTTTGACCGCAACCAGAATTTAAATCCCATATCTTGGCCAATCGATTCTTCGATAACGATTGTTGATTGTCAGTTAATCGGTTCGCTGTAGGCGATGCTTTCCAAATCGATCCGGTAACTTCGACTGCATTACTCATCAATGTTGCTTGGGACATTTTAGCTACTGGATGTTCCCATAAATTTATCATTGCCTGATTACCACCACCGTTTGAAATGATTTCTCTTAAATTACTATTTGGCGAGGATTGTGTTGATGCCCACAATGACTCCTTACTATTACTATGGCTGCACGCACTGTGATATTGGGTGCGAACAGACGAGGTAGAACTCTGAGGTGAATGTGATGCTGAACCATTTGAGCCGGATATCGATTGCCACATAGATGGTGGTGGTGATGATTTCGACCATAGTGATGTACCACTATTTGGTGTTGTAAAATTTGATTCGGACAATAGTAAAGGCATTACACCGTCCATAAATATTGTTGGTTGTCCTTTAACCAAATTTTCAAATTGTATATTATTATTGCCGAATACATTTGCCGAACTCCTTTGATCGTAAATTAAATTAGAGTTTACAAATAATTCAGTTGTATTTGATGTTGGCGATTTATTTACAGACTGAACGGGTGATAATGATAATTTATTATTATGATGAACCTGTGGATGCATTGACGACATTCCGCTGGATACCGTATAGTCCAGCTGAGCTTCATGTTATGGCCATTGACTGAATGGCTGTACAACTTGTTTAGTGTAACAATAACCCAATGGCTTAACGAAGTGAGTATCCTGAATAGTACAATATTGACAAGAAACGACATGACTGTAATCGCTAAAGAAATTCAATCGTTGATGGGATGGTAGAAGAAGTTTAAAACAGTTGTTACACTAATGGAACAAATACAAATCGGTTATACACAAACAACGGAAAAGTTATTTAATCTCAAATCATTACCTTTATACGTTCAGTACAACATGGCATAGCAGCAAAAATATCGTACGCATACATTGTTCCCAATACCAAGGATGATCCTTCCCATTTCTGTGCACAAAATCTATTAAATGATCAGAAAAATTTGCCATTAAATATTGATTATAAACAAATTGCTGGAATGGCAATTCTTTTTCTAATTTTCAATTTCACATACCGACAGCGGATGACCCGATGTGCTGATATACCTTCCAAACAAGACATACAAACAGCTGTCAGGAATTGAGCACGACCTTCGTATTTGACCTTTTTTTGTTGTGCCCCAAAATATAGAAATAGATAGGAAAAATAAAGGAAAAATAAAGACATATAATTTTTCATTATCGTTCAACTGAGAAAACATTTACTGATAAGGGAAAAACCGGCGCCGGCACACAGAATGCCGATACCGAAAATCAAAAAAAAAGAGGAAAAATATAAATATTTATTTATGGCTTTTATACCAAATTGTTATTACATAATTCGATTTTTCTTTTATGTTTTATTGAGATAAATATATGATTAAATATTCATATCAAATTTATATTGGTATCGATATATAAATCTATTTTTAGGGTTGATTCAATTATCTATCCATATTTGTGTACTTGTATCAGACATGCGGGACTAGACAAAGTCTGGACAAAACCTTATGTAAATCAAAGTTGATAACTCAAATGATATGAAGAACACATATAGTCGGAGAAAAGAGAAAAGGTTACCATATTTAAATTTGCAATATTATTCCGTTCTAATCTAATAACTCGTGGAAAACGCATCCAAGAAATCTTGGTACCGAGATCTTCAAGTCTTCCTTCAAGTCATGTAAATATGTATAAATTTATTAAATGCTACATGAATCTAAAGGCTGCTCATATATCTCAACTCGTCACATATCTCAGCAACTGAACATTACCCGCAATGGCCTGAGGAGAATTCTGTATAGAGCTATTCGATTATACGAGTAATTTGAAATAAAATATCCGAATAATCGGAATTCGGATACCTAAAATTTGTCGGATTATATTGGATGTAAATAAAATAATTCTTCTAAATAACCTACCATACACCCCCCAAACATATAAAACATTGGCTTTAGTTCCATTGATATTAATTTGGCCCCAAATCTGTGGATTAGGAATCTGTATCAAGGAGATGGGATGATAGTCATATCGTATATTTTAATAAAAACAGATAATTGTGAACACAGATCTGCATTTTTGAAAATGGAAGTCTTCACAACCCTACCTATTCATCCATTAACACAGATTCTGACTACTGCCTCTCTAGCCTAGCTTTAACAGATATAGAATTAGTCAGAAAACGAGGGAAAATTATCAATCTTTATCTGCTTATGATGACTTGCCTAAATTGTCTCTACTTCTTACTACTTTCTGATTTTTATAGAAGTTTTCATAATTTATCTGAACATTTTAAAGGCTTTCTCCCCAATTTTGGCTTCTAATCTTCTAATTTTGTCGGACTTTCCCGAATGTTTCTTGATTATGACAAAATATATAAATTATAAATTTATGTCGCGATTTACAGGGAGATGTTGAAAATAATCAATGTTCTAAAAGAGAGCTCGCAAATTTCTCAAATAATTTTTTATCTCGAAACCCTGAAATTAGTTCCTAATTTAATTTATCTGCTATCCAGGAAAAATAAGCACAGCCAAATTGGACCAACCTTCCTTAACAAAATATTGAAATTAGAAATTTATGTCGCGATTTACAAGGAGATATTTCGAAAAATAATCATTTCCTACACGAGAGCTCGTAATTCATTCAAATAATTTTTTATTTCGAAACCCTGAAATTAGTTTTTAATTTAACTCATCTGCTATCCAGGAAAAATAAGTTAGGAAACTTCTCGTAACAAAATCTTGAAATTCGAAATTTATCTCGCGGGAATGTAATCAATGTCCCTACGGAGAGCTTGTAATCCGCACAAATAAATTTTTATCTCGATAAGCTAAATTTATTTTTATAAATTAGCTCATGGGCTATCCGCGAAAAATAAGTTCAGCCAAATTGGACAAACTTTTCTTAACAAAATATTTAAATAAAAAATGTATTTCTCGAGACCAGTAAGTAAGGGAAATCTTTGAAATTCATATCCAATTTATCATGCATTTCCTAATAATTTAATACTACGAATTTAAAGGATAGCAAATGCATAACATAGCTGAGCGTACTATAATTATAGGATTTAAAAATGATTTAAATTTAGACTTATAGAAATAATAAATATTTAATTAAATCCCTTCGCTAATAAAGAGCGTGGGCGCAAATTCTGAATTAAGTTACCCGGAAATTTCTTAGGGAAGATGAAAGTGACGGTTGAAGGGGGGGGGGGGGATTGTATTAATTTAATTGATGATCAATGTCATTTCGGTGTTCACCACTTTGATTTATTTTGATAGACATTTTTGGAAAAATTCTCGATTATCATGAGAACTCAAAACTTGCTAGCAGCCCTTAAAACATTTTTTTAAAATCGGAAGTTTTTATGGAAGCCTGTTTTCATGGAACAATATAAGAAAGTGCTTCAAACACATCGTTTGCGATTTTTTAAACATTTTTTTGCAGAAAAAAAACGACAGTTGCAAAAATTTTTATTTCTGAGAACTTTTTTTACGGAACTGAAAAATCTTATTATGCGAAATAATTCTGGGTCCTCTCCCAATAAAATAATAATAATAAAATACCGACTTGTAAAAAATTCATTAAATTCGATAAATTTTTCTTGGAAATTTCCAAACTAAATTTTTCTAATTTTGCGAATGGCGCAAATTTATTTCTAATTAATTATCGCAGAGATTTTGTTAAATAAATGTTATAAAAAAACTACCATTTTGAGATTTAAGGTTTGTTTTTGGTTATTGTGTGGTTATGTGTTTGGTTTTTGGTACTAATTACGAATTTTTTAAACAATTTTGAGATGTCTTCAAAAAAAAATCAGCGGAGACCTTTGATTTTTATAGAATTTCTCTGACCGTCATTCGAAAAATATAAATTTCTCAAAAATATTGTTGAGAAACCCGAAAATCTGATTATGCGAAATTAAATTTAAGGATGCAGTGAGGAAATTATAGAACAAACTTTTTCAAAATATGAATCCCCTATTCTACAATTCTGTTAAAAATCGATTTTTAAAAAACCAAAAAACTCGAACGAATATTCTAAGTATAAATAAAATAATTAATCAGAATAATTAACAAATAGATTTTATTGAGATAATATTTTGAAATTATCAACTTTTTTTTTTGGAAAAACCGCGAACCTTCGACGGATTTTATAGAATTTTTCTGATAGAAACCTTAAATTTCCAGAAAATTATATATTATAGAGCGTTGTACAAGGTATTACTGTATTTAAACTGTAATAAACACAACTTGATGAGAAAATAGTTTGACAAAAATTATCAATCACTTCTAAATCGTCTAAAATCGTTCATAAATTACTATTACAAAGACGTCGTCCAAAGGATGATTCTTCAAAATAAGGGGAAATATCATCTCACGCCGGATGAATTCAGTCCGCAATTTCTAAACACGGCCCAGCAAAAAAAAAAACAATTAAATCAAACCAAAAACTAAGAGTACCTATCCCCTAAAGCATCTCTTCTATCATGATTTTTCCGCCTAAAAAATAGTACTGTTGTTCCGCTTATGGTTTATGCATTTAATATTAAAAGAATGTGTCCAACAAACGAAATGTATTAATGTTCACTTTTCTACATAAATTATTATTAGGTGGATATACAAAACTCGTACGAAAATTATTATAATATTCCACGATTCCAAATTAAATAATCTGAATAGATGTCGCGAGGAAAAATTAACATGACGCATAATCATTTTAATTCATTTGTCTGTTCATTTTTAATGCCCCATAACATATAATCGAACTTGGTTGTCTTACAAATTTTCCGATGTGAGGCGAAGAAAATTTCTTCTTCTCACTTTCCCAACCCACCAATCGTAACACATTACCTCGACATATTATATATTTTCTTCTTATTATTAATAACGAAAGAAAAATCTGTTTAAAATTACCCATCCCACAAAATCCTTTAACAATCTCATCTCCATAAATGATAAGGTAATACAAACACACGTTAAGTTTAAATTAAATCATTTGAGCTGAGAATAATGTCTCGTGGGAATTGTAACTGAGATGTGACATGACACATCTTAAATCACATACCCATTTTATCCATATATGGGTCTTACATTAGGTGTGTATAAGGGAACCTTACAAGGACATTAATAGATTAAACCAGAAACGAGATGCTATATTCGTATCGTATATATAAGTGACGACAACGACACCGCTACATTAAACTTTTTCAATGGATTGATGGTGATTATCACATTATAAGCGTCTGAAAAGTCTGGCGTAAAACAGGGGGGTTGGATTCGATAGGAACTATAGAGAATGAGTAAAAGAAACGATGGCTGCTAATATTGTATTATAATATGCATTTTAATTTATAAAATTTTCAATATTATCATAATGAAGCTAATTAGATAGTCATATTTTTTGATATAAAACTTTCATCTTTTTTGCTACATAGTTTCGCTAATCATCTCCACTTTTAGAACGGAATTCAATTAAATAATTTGCATGTTGAAATTTATATAATAAATTTTCCTCTTAACTTAATTTCAAAATTTATCCTCACCTCAATACATCCAATAGCATGTTGTTTCGGACTTAAAAAGAATGTACCATCAACCAATGGATACCGATCAAATACCAACATTTGCTCCTCGCACAATATACAATTGACTGAACTCTTTTGATGTTGGGCCAATGACGATAAAATGAATAGTCGAGTCTCATCATTGCCGTGATTGCCTTCATCTTCCATCTGCAAATATATGAACATTTCGAATTCAAAAGAGGTATTTAATATTTTTACCTAATTAATAACCCGAGAGCGGTGCTTGGAATAAATAATGGAAATTATTAGTGAGAAAAGGTATATTTATTTGAGTTTTATATTTAGTCAATTACTAGTAAATGATGATGTGAAGATGGAAACGAAAAAAAAAAACACACACAGACTAAATAATTAACTTCTCGAACTTCGATAAAAAATTAAAAATTCAGAAGCATATTTAAGGGAAACCCCATGTTGCGCCACCAATGAGTTTTAAAATTCATATTTAATGTCAATATTGTACAATTTTTTACTATTAAAAGTGGACACAAAATATGAATATTACAAATAAATCCAAAAATAAATAAAAAATTGAAAATGCTGAATTTGATTGTTCAGAAAAACATACAATACAATACAAACATACATATGTGTCAAAGTTCGGTTTTAACTTCAGAATAAGCCAGATATGATGGAAAGGGAAAACTGAATAGTGAGATGTTTTCTACAACGAAAAAACGATTGCTTTTTTTCTACATTGCTTTCAAGTAGTAATATCTTTAGACAAATTCATTGGAAGTTCTTCTACACTGTACAGAATTCTAATAGTAAGTCAAAATGTAATAAACGATCTCAGCTTATAGGATGTGATTTGTATTATCAAAAAGTGTGGCCATCCCTAACTTATACATTCAGTATCACCATTTCCATCATTTCTCATCGTAACTATAAATGCTCGTAATATGTATTAATATACATAAAATACATAAGTTTCAGGAACACGAAACCGCTTCAGGTTCACCGGTACGTCAGTTTTAAATTGGGTCAGTTTTCAATTTAAAATTACCAATATAAACTACCCCATTTCATATACCGCATAAGAGTTCGGTTCGTAGCCCAGATAAGTATAAATATTATGTTCTTTCTATTTATTTATTTTCATTCCATTATTTATCGTATTATGGTCCTTCGATCCTTGGTAAATAATAATATCATTCAATAAATTTTTACGAATAATCAGAAATCGGAATGAAAAATTGAAAATGTTGTTTTTGTCGACTTTTCATTCATTTCAATATTTAAACCGATTGGATTTATATTCAATTCTAACGTAGACCTTGAGAGTACTTCGAAATTGAACATAAATGCCAATTACAATTATATAAATAAATCTTCAAAAAAAAAATTGTTACTTAAAATTATACTGCTATCGTAAGAGAGAAATGAAAGGTTAGTTCAAGTTGAACATTTAATTATAATGATCTGATAAAAAATGTATTAAAAGCTCCTATTGATTTATAATTGGAAAATTGAAAACGAGATTTTGAGTAGAAGTACTCCAATACAATTTCTCGCAAAAGAAATCGAAAAATAATGAATAATGCATATTCTGTGTTAATCAATATTCTAGAAGAGCTTTCCAAATCAGCATGTTCGTACTACTTAGAATTCATACTATTCATTAGAATAATTGTTTCCATAAATATAATCGTATTTCATTCCTTCCAACATCAAACTAAGATCTATTTTATATTCATGGACAAAATACTAGTGTTAAGAATTGAATACTACTCCCAATACAATTTTAGTCTGCAATGGAATAAAACTCTGTGCAAATAACGCGAATAATTTTGTTGTAAGCTTAAAAGGTATTGTTCAGAAATATCGGAGAGCTCGCGGTAAAATCACAACTTCCTAATATATTATATGCTAAAGTAAATTCTAATATGCGGTAAGAGTATTTACAGCATAAATATGCGAAGCTTCCAATAAAGAGTACGATAACTAAAAGGAGTTTATTTGCTAGAGAACCAATCTTATTGAAGCTTATATGTCTGGTTATATTATTCCTCATTGGATCACAAGGCATTGATAACATGATTGTGATTGGTTTGATTCGAAAAAATTTGTTTTCTTGGCAAGGCAATCAGTAATACATTGGAGGATGAACGTTTTGCCAGAAATTTAATGTAAAAATAATATAATTTAATGTTTTTATTTATCTAGATATTTTCTAAGGGTATTATTGCTCTTTTTCAATGAAAATGTGGGAGTTTGAATGAACATATACAGATTTTTTGGCGTCAATATTTTCGATGGATACATGATATTGCATTACTAAAAGGGTTATCGTCCCCGTATCGTCACCTCAATATGTAAGTGTTACATAATAAAATTTTAAAAGCTCTTCTATTGCTTCATTTACCCATACTTGTTTTGATCACATTTTCGGTTCCCATATTAAATGTTTTTGATTTCTAATATCTGACATACTGATTATGCCAAATAAAAGCCAAAATACAGTATTTTACCGATTGAAAAAAAACATAGGCTTATCAATAAGTATTGTCATAGATAAATGTAGTTACTGGTAGATGACCAATCTCATATAAGGAAAATGACGCCAAATAAATGTGTATAACAATGGAAATGGATCCAAATCGCTTATAAAATTATGGATCTGAATTATTTTACTCAGAAATAAAAATACACTACGTTTGGTTCTCTTCTTTTTGTTTCTATTCTCATTGGTATTGTTTAACGTTTATATGTCAATTGATTAGAAGTGACTTGGAAAATTGAAATAATTTTGCAAACCGGCGGGCGTTTCATTTAGAATATTTCAAATAAACTAGGGTTTGCAATCCCGTGTTATATTTTCAATCCCGGGATTTCGGGATTACATTATCCGAATCCTGGGATCCCGGGTTTGATCCCGGGGTTAGAATTTGACTGTCATAATATAGTTGAAATTACATAATAAAAGTGAAAAAATAAATAAAAATTGGTTTAATATTATTATGTATATTGAAACAAAACAAAGCTTAATTCATCATAACAAACAAACTACTAATACTAGGGTAAGGTAGGGTCGAGTGGAAGATTGTGTGGAGTCGCTCACTTATAAGGAGCCTTTTAAGGATAGGTTAGACAAAGGTGCCAGGTAACATCTTCTTCTTATTTAGCCAGCTGATGTTTCAATAGTCATCGTGCCCAATCAAGTGCCCAGACGTACATTGAGACGCTCTCCCAAAAATTTCCCACAAAAAAAATTCGAAAAGTGTTTCGAAGTGTTGAAATAAAACGCGATAAAAACGAATTTTCAGCTGATTAAATTTGGTAAATATGTTTCGTGTTCGTTTGATGGTTCTCTAGCTAATTGCAAAAGGAATTGGTGTGTGTCTGACAATTGTCGATGTAACCTCAATGTCTGTGAAATGGCAGTTAGTTTGGTTCGCCCGCAAAGTTTTGCCAGAAAATATATAAATATCAGCTCGAATTGCTTTAAATGTTTGATTAAGGCTTCTCAAAGGTGAATTCATGAAAATATAGAACTAACTTATAGACTCTGGTATTATTACGGATTGGTAGTGTAAATCATATGGAAACAATTTATAGATATATCAGAGTCTATAAATAGATATAGTTCTATATTTTCATGAATTCACCTTTGAGAAGCTTGATCAAACATTTAAAGGAATTTGAGCTAGTATTTATTCATATTCTGGGCTATATTTGAGAGTAAACCACTCCACCCAAAGATTTTTCAAATGTCCAAAAACAATCATGTTTGAAAAACGCCTATATTTTTCTTGTAAATTAGAATTTAGAAATTCTGCAGTAGTCGAAAGTTAGGGTATGAGATCCACTAAGGATTAGAACATTCAATTCAATTGAATTGAAAATTCAATTTGTGTCACGTTTATAGGCAAACATAAAAACCCGAGCCACTTCACCCTACCTTACCCTACATAATGAAATTAAAAATAATTCTTTAT
>JANTOP010029571.1:0-11921 GCA_027564815.1 Symmerus nobilis | reverse complement strand
TAAATTGGTGTACTTTAAAGTAGTTGTAATACTTTTTTTGTACCTATTTAATAGTGATTAATGACTATTTAAAATGTGAGCATAACGATTTAGGTATTATCATATAAGTTGTTATTTCAACTATTTTGTCAGGTTATTTTTAATCATTTTAAAAGTCGGCTGCAAAAAGCCATACAAAATAGTTGAATAATAGTTATTAATAACTACTTTTTTCTTTGGGTGTAGCAAATTTTAATGCGTAATGTAAATGTAAGCGTTAAAAGCACAAACCACTAAATTAACTTTTATGATGGTGAAGGCGATTTTCGTATGTCAATGTAATTGAAACGAAAGTATGGAATAATTAATTAAATTAAATTAATGTTGATCGATTGCATCCATATAAAATCAAGACTTGTGAAGACACTTAAGTTGACTTCAGCCTATTACACCAGGTAATTCGGGAATTGAACTGCCGTGAAGTATTAATTGTTTCAACGACCACAACTATATATGGTTAATTCAAGCTCTATTATTCCCTAAAACAAGGAAATTAATCAACTTTAGTATTCGAAACTTTCAAAATTCCTTCATCAGTGGAGGAAATTAATTCATTTATACTAAATAAAAATGCAATATATGAAAACCCTGATACGTTTTATATTTACTTTAATATAATTAAATATACATTTTTTTCGTTTTTAAATTCTATGATGGTTGTTTGCTTTAAAATTAGCATGAGCTTAAATTTAAAGTATCCTGCACAATCCATTAGACAATTTATTCGATTTTTTTTAAACTTATTTATTCAAAACAACCTGCAAAAAGTAGCAGTCCCAAAAATCAAAACCCCATTTCTGACTATGCCAGAATTAGGTGCAAATTAGGGGCTAATTAGGTGCACCAATAAATAATTAGGTGCACTTTCCATAAGGGAAAAATTGCGGGACCGCTAGATTACGTTGAGCTACTAGCAGTCGCAAAAAACGAATTAATTGCATATTGACAAAACTAATGATGCAGTAATAAGGTGCTAATTAGGTGTTAATTATGTGCATCAAAATAAAATTGATAGCACCTATATAATGAACCGACAAATTAATAAAAACCTTTGTGATGAAATGACGTTAAGATAAGTATAAATCTAACAGTGCCACAATTGAAAACTCAAATTTGAACTATGCCAGGATTAAGTGCAAATTAGGTGCTAATTAGGTGCATCAATAGATAATTAGGCGCACTTTCCGCAAAGCGGTAAATTAAACACATTGTGGGACTGCTAGATTAACAGTAATCTAGCAGTCCCAAAACAGAAAAAATGACATCAAAAAAATTAAATTTGTATAAATTAGGAACTAATTAGGTGCTTTCTAGGAGTACCATTAAATAATTAGGTGCACCTTCCACAACGCGGTAAATTAAAAATCATTGTCGGACTGCCAGATTAACGTTAAGCTAGCAGTCCCAAAACAGGATTAATTAACTTCTCGAAAATTAAATATGCAATAATTATATGCTAATTGGGTGCTATGCTAACTATTAGGTGCATCAAAAGAAAATGAATTATGTTATCATAATAAAACGTTTTGTTGGACCCGAATTGATCAAATATCTTTTAAGGAGTTAAGGTAATCCTTCTGTTATGTCACAGTTACCCATATTTTATTCTCTATATATACGAATTTATTGTGCAATCGAAATGAAACGAATGGATTTGAACAGATATATTGTGATCGTGGCTTTAAAAAATTTCCTTGTGTACTTGTTACTATTCTCAGCGTAAATTTCATAATTATTTTACAAAGCCCATCCAACTAATTATCGTTTAATTTTGATGGATGTGTGATGTTTTAATTTATAATTATCAGTTCTTTATTGCGATCTAAATAAATTACTCCGACTATACTGATAGTCATTCTCATTTGGCACGTTTTTGGAACTATTTTGTTGAATTTTGTTAAATGTATCCTAGATTATACGGAAACCATTAAATTTTAATAGTAAATTATGAATGTCGAAAATTCTATTATCAAATTTCGTTGAATAGTAAAAAAAATTTAATGAAATTAAAAACATATAGTTAAGCTTATACCATTGTACCTATTATTACCATCATATTAACAACTATAAATAGTTGCTATTGTTTATAATTATTCGAGTACAACGTTTAATAAGCTATTCAAAAGCAAATCATGAGTCCTTGACAGTCAAATTCGTACCAAATTTGTACAAATGGATTTTATTTGGCCCGTTTGCAGTGCTAATGATAATACTCTATCGAGCTACATATATTACATGATACATTTAGTTTATTATTGATCTGTGTTTAAAATGACCTATAGTTTCCAATGAAAAATCACTTATTATCTTATGTCGTTCATAGAGTTATATAAGTGGTTTCCAATAGATGTGGTGGGATTTCCGATATGGATAGAGATTACCTAAAATATATCATCATTTTCACCGCAACATTTTGTTTACTGACGAACCTCACTTATTGCTTAATTGTTATATTCATAAGCAAAATTATGGTATTTGGAGTACCTACCTAAATTGCATTCACATTCATGAAACTCAATTACACCCAGAATTACATCCAAAAAATTAGAATACTGTACGTAAGGCGGCGTATTCATTGATAGTATACTATTCATTATTGTTGCGATATTTACTTTTAAAATCCTATCACACCTATTGGAGGACCCTTTATTATCACAACAACTCTTGGCTATTGTAAATTGCAAGCGCGTGCTCAATGTCGCAAAATGTATAATACGATCCGCTGTCGATTAAAAGTTTTAGATAAGATGAAACCAAATCGGAACCGTCTAACTGGTAATTGTAATGATTAGCGTCTTTCGCATTGAATAAATATATTCTAAGCGATTTTCCACGATAGTGTTAAATTTGATTGACAAAACCACATAATAAAAACACGTTAAACCATATAATAAAATTGTAATTGCGTCAGGTATTTTATTTTTAGGATAAATAAAAAATGACTTAAGTTGTTCGACAGTCATGGACATTTAGAATTTCAGACCAAATTTTAGATTTTAGAAATGTTAACCAAATATTAACTAGTTTTCTATCATGACATCCATATACTATTTATTAACAAGTAATGTGCAAATACATTTTGTTTTTATTGCATAGAATTGATGATTATTTTAATAAAAGTCTAGAAAAGATTATTTTAGAGGTTATTTAATTTAAGGAGCTGCCCCCCCCCCCACAGGCCGTTTTACATTGAAATTCAATGTACATTTTCTCGGGAACCATTCAACGTATTTGCAAAAAAATTTTACCACATTCTACTTACTATAATATCTCCTTGAAATGCGCATAAAACTTATGTTAACACAACTCGAATTAAAACGTCTTAACTGAAGTCGATTTTAAAAAATTTTCTAATCGACTTCAGAACTTTCCGAATGTAAACCCATGTCGAGAGCTTGTAGGCATGAGACAATTTAAGAATATGTCAATAGGCTCTTTCTATTACAGTACAAGTAGTAGGAGTACAAAATAATTCGGTCCGTGTTCAGATTTGCTTTTGTTTCTAAACAAAATGAATGGACAGATCAAAGTATAAAGAATGGATAATCAAAGTATTGTGCATCGCTAGCTACTACTTTTCACACCTCTCAGGTAATTTTCGAATCCATCTCCAATAAATGACTCGACTTTTGAAGTGATCCAAGTTTGGATTCAATTTTCGATTTCTGCGAAGGAAGTGAACCGGTGACCTGCCAAATCGTGCTACATCCTGAGACACAACCAGTAATCAGAAGTAGCAATGTCCTGAGAATACGGCGAGTGCGGTAATACATTCCCCTTGAGCGTTTCAAGATATTTTTTTACGACTTTTACGACATGAGGCCGAGCGTTATCATATTGAATTTGTCCTGTTTTGCTCGTATCTCATTCGTTTTTTCCTAATGCACGGCTCAAAGGAATCAATTGATACCGATCGCCCATAATGGAATCGCCAGGTTTCATCAGTTCATAGTACAAACACCCTTTTGGTTCCACCAGTACTGATCATGACCTTCGAACTATGTATATTCGGCTTTGGTGTTAATGTTCAGGACGATTGACCGGGCATACCGTAGTATTTTTTCTTCTTAGGATTGTCGTAGAATACCCACCTCTCATCTCCAGTCGCAATCCGATGTACAAAACCCATTATTTCTTCCCTTTGAATCAGCTGCTCGCAAGTGAAAAATCGTCTTTCACCGCGTCTCTGTTTCAGTTGATAAGGCACCCAATTTCCTTGTTTATGAATCATCCCATAGATTTGAATAAAACGGAAACGGTTTGTTCAGTCGATCCTAATGATTCTGTAAGCTCCTCTGAAAATCATTCCCTACATGATATATCAATTGGTCCAGTGTCACTATAAGCTTCCACAAGCATTCGATAGGCTTCAGCTGCATTTTTCTTCCAATTAAAGCAGAAAACTAAACCTCCCATTTAGGTTAGCTTTATGTTAGTTCACACAAAATACTCGTTCAACGCAGTTAAAAACAAGGTTTTTGTATGAAATTCAAAGCGATATAAATTGAAAATTATTGAAAGATTTCTAACCTGTCTGAAACCACCAAAATCCGCTCTAACTATAAAACATTCAGAACAGCCGGCCCCATATTTTGAAAACGGACCGAAGCATTAGAAACACAATCACAAAACAATCATATATTATAATATCAAATATAAATCTTCAGTCATACCAAGCCTTTTTAAATCCGGTTTCAAGTCTAGCCTTTAAATATTTTTCATTGAAACCTGCCTCAGATTTCATTCCGGTTTTAACCTAAGCTTTCTAGCTTTGTAAAGGCAAAATACACTTTTTTTTATTAATCTAAAAGTTGGAGGCGTTTGAAATGTGGATTTATCGTCGAATGTTTCGTATTAGTTGGACGGATCTTGTAACTAATGAATGTATCCTACGCCGGATGAGAAAATGACATGATATTGCAAAGACTGTGAATATACGTAAATTAAATTATTTTGGACATATCATGAGGAATTCGAATAAATATCGAATTCTAATACAGGGTAAGATACATGGAAGACGTCCTCCAGGTAGAAGAAGATGGTTGAGGATTCTACGTGTATGGTTCGGACAATCGTGTGCACAGCTTTTTCGAGCAGCAGTCAACAAAGTTGAAATAACCAATATGATCGCCAACGTTCGGTAACCAAATAAAGTACATGAAGAAGATTAGTTTAATTAATTAAGATTAATCTAACCTCTTTATTTCAAATTCACTAAAATTCAGTTTATTTGTATATGTTTGTTATGTTACGCGGAATTAAATAATTTTCATCATATTCGGTATTTTCATAAAATCGATTGGAGTTTTTATTTGGAAGTAATGTATAGATAGACGCTTATACTTTTTGCGCATTTATATCGCTTGACTTTAAATATCTCCATAAAATTGCAAGAATAAAATTGTTTGGTAATTGTGACGTCTTACAAAAAAACGACGGCAGGCCCCCAAATTTTTTGCCTCAAATTATTATGTTATCTTTATCATTCTCTTATACTTTTATATAGTATAAGTTGTTATTGGATAGGTTCGATTATCGTTTTTCAATAATATAAAAAATATTTTATAAGCACGCGCAGAGTATTAAAGAAGATGAACTTCCTAAATTATTGATTTTTGTTTATAGTTTCAGAACTATGACAATACCAGACAATACATAAATGTTGTTCTATTATCTTGGTTTACACAAAATCAGTAACGACTCAGCTATAGTCCAATGGGTCTTAAATCCTATACAGGCAGTAAATTATAGAAAAAAATAGATATACATTTTTTTAGGGGGAAGAATTTTTGCATTTGCTATCTGTTTTTGTACCATATAATGATACTCTTGATCTGTTATTTTTTTTTCCCCAAACCATTTTATCGAAAATAACCGAAGTTATGAGCTCGGATAAAAGTGTATGCTAGAAAATATGGCCTACTGCGTTGAAAGGCTGGAGCCTCCAATTTTCACCTGAAATCAATTTCTGATTCATTTTCTTATAAGTTGAGCTCTTGGGAGTTGAGTTGTTATTAACTGGCCGGATTTCTAAAAAATTGATTCTGAATTGATTTATAATTTTTTTAAATTTCTATCTTCATATCTCTAAGTCAAACTCTCTCGATCGTAAAAATGAAACGGCAGGTAAATCGGATGAAAAATACGATCTATGGGCTTTCAACGCTGCTAAAAAATATAGTTTCGAGAAAAACGCGTTTAAAGTTTGAATGATTGGTTTTTCATGTGAAAAATCAAAGCAGAAAGCACAAAGCACAAGCATGAGCTCACCAGAAGTATAATCATTAGTATATCCTGAGTTAATCTAAATTAGATACGGTGATTGCGATGAGATGTAGTCTCAGGTACTCTGCGATTTATTTCCTTGCTGGGCTTAGACAGTAGGGAACTTGAAGACTATCATATTTATTTCTATCTGAACAGCCTTTATTTAACTTTCCTTCTGGTAACTTTCCCTATTGTTTGATTAAATGATATTTAAAAGAAAAGTTAAATATCGAACCATTCTATACGTTATTTGTACAACAAAAATAGGCCTGACCAAGCCATGCGCATTATTTTTAATGTGATTTCATTACAACACAAAATTATTCTGTCTTGAGTGAGAAAGATTAGCATCATGTGATTTGTACGTAATGATAATCTGTAAACAATAATAGAGATATTAATGTCGAATTCGTTTGGACTTCAGTGAAGCTCACTTTCTATGTGCGTCTCTTTCTATTTAATGTTAAATCTAAACACATAAGTGAAAGGTGTGCACCAGTGAAGTCCAATCGAATTCGATATAAATAAAAAAAATGGAAAGAAATTTAGCGCTTATAAATACTTCTGAATAATAAATAATACATCAGCCTAAAACTTTTTAGATAAAAAATTAACGTTTTTAATGACATTACGATGCGATTGTAGATAATGGCTTATTAATCGAATATAGACTATATCCATCTGTAATTTTTTCTACACTTAAGATAGACAATGGCAGGTAAACTTATTAATGTGTATCTAATTTACGTACTTTTATTGTCCTATCTCTACCCAGTTTATACAAATATGATTATTTGTTTCGAGTCAATTTAAAAATCGAAATTTAATGATTATGATATAAATAATTTGCTCTCTACGATAAAAATTGGCATATTGATGTGATTGATGCGATCGTCAAATTCGGTGTCCATGTGTAAATATCTTTATTTATTTGATTTGGGTACTCCCTATATGTGGAATAAACCACGTGCTGCACGTGGCTGAAGCATGAAACTACCATCTTAGAAAGAGGAACATTGTGCAATGAAAATGCCAGATTAGTAACCAAATAAGAACCAACGGCACCCATATTGTAAATGGCGTAATCTATGTGGGAAGTCACCTTATTAAAGTAAAGAAATAATGTGGAAAAAAGTGTGTAAATTTAAACCAAACTCATGATCAAAATAGATAAGGAATACTTATAAATACTGGAACAATATAAAATTCTTTCCATAAGACCAACCATATTAGTTAACAAGATTTCTAAAGCATTCCCTGCTTCAAGTAGTTGTAATACCAAGCAAAGAATAACACTAACATCCAACTGACGCGAGAATGTATTCAGTCATAGGAATAGAATTAAAATTATTTATCCGACAAGAAAGCAACGGGAATTGACTTAATAATAAAAGAGATGCTCCAAGAACTACTAGCGAAAGGTTTGACAATAATTAATATCAACTTTAAAGACATTATGGGAAACCCAATATTTGACCTCTTCTTGGCGTAATGGGTAGTGTACCCGCTTTTGAAGAGGGAGGTTGCAGGTTCGAAACTATGTGTCATCACAAATTATTATCTCAATAATTTGTGATCATCACAATGATCGAATATGAAACCGCGTCATATCGCATGGTGACGTAAAGCTGGCGGACTCCTGTATAAGAATATAAGTATTCTTATACGGAGACTCCTCTTGTGAATTGGGGGGTATCATCAAAAACAATACACATCTATTGTTATTAATATGTAATTGGTCAACAGCAATGGATTAAATGATCAAAATAAAAAAATAACAAATAATACGATTGAGCGCTAGAGTGACTACCTAGCCTCGGTAATAATCGAAATAAGTCACCAAAAATTCCATATGGAAGCGCCTATACTCCCTAGAGGAGTGATGGTAAAAGATGATGATGATGAATATTTGACAAACCAGAGGTGTAACGAAAATTATGATTCCTAAGCCTTAGAAAAAACAGACTCAAATAACAATGTAAGTGGTTGTAAAAATCTCGGCATTGATAATATCAGCATACAATATTTGTCTCTCCGGAAATGTTATATTAGCAATATTATTTATTTTTAAATTTGAGCGAAAGTTAAGTGTATAAGCGGATAATTATCCAACATAACAACCCAACCCAATTGCTGAAAAGTAATAAATCCTAGTTGAAACTTCAAGGATGGTGCGTTTTTTGACAGATAACCAGAGGTAATTATATTTTTCCAGATAAAAAAATAATTTAATAAATATTAATAATCTCAAATATTTATAAAGTAAGTTTCAACAATCACATTTTATGCGATTTACGACACATTTCTAAGTATATAAGTACTTGAGATAGAATATCAATGAGTAAAAGTAAATATACGTGTAAGTACTCGGTAACAAGCTAACCTGAACAATTCTTAAGTTTAATGGTCATTTATTAATAACAATTTTTAAAAGTAGATTTTGATTTAGTATCAAAAGGTCATTGTCATTTACTAATTTATTGGAATTATATCGTTCAATAAAATAATATAGCGTAGACGCCTAGTGTGGAGCACCACTAACCAAAAATTGAGCATATCAATTTCTCAAAAAACAGTATTAAAAAAGCATTGTCATCCTATTTGTAGAGGATTGGAAAAACATTTGACAAATGCTCATATTTACTGCTGCTTTCACAATATTTCTTCCTGCTTCACGCCAAGAGCGTTGGCTGATTTCTTTCATATTTAGGCCGTATTCCAAACATATCGCACGCACTTCACTATTACTCGCACTTTGCACTTAATTTTTATCTAAAAGTGTGTTTCAAACGTTCGCTCTTAGCATCACACTTCGCACTTAAATTATGTCAAATTTGTAGTGTGATGAATACTACACTACTTACTACTCTACTTTAGAACTGAGTTTGTCTAGTGTTAAAAAAGAGATAAATAATATAGTAAATAATATATGAAATGGTGGTTTATCATAAATTTAATTGTCTTTATTGACTTCATTTGTCATTTAATATTTAACTAACATCAAATAAGTAGGACCTTTGGAACAAGTGGACCTTTGGTGCAAGTGCGGACGTTTGGAATACGGCCTTAATAATATACCATTTACTAAAAAATCAATAAAATCAGCCAAAGCTGTTATCACAAATGCATAAATCAAGGAAAAAGGCGGAAAAATTACACAAGTCAAATTTGTGTTACGAGTGTGGAAGGTTTTCTTGAATATTTCAGTTATGCATGTGTGAACATTGTTTACGAATTGTTTTGCCGTTTATGTTGAAGTTTAAGTAAGGCCAACATTCAGTCCGCAGGGCTACTAGTAATATATTCGAAACATACATTTTTGGAAATAAATATATAGTAGATTTATTGTTATAAATATTATTCCAATTTATTGATTTCTTGGCCCGCTGCTACCCTTTTAATATAAACCCCCACGCTTCTAAATGACCACTTTCACTTGTGACTGTACTTCCATGCAGTTATAGCTATCAGTATTTCAATTTAACAAAATAAAGGGTATTTTAATTAACAACCTTGTTCCGCATTAGGTTCCTTTCATCTATCCACCTGGTCAAAGTTCTAAATTTAATCAACGTCTCCTTTTTGCAATGTCAAAATTAAAGAACAATTACTGATTAAACAATATAATTGATAACAATAAAACCATAAACGGATAATTTTCCTACTGCCCGTAAACAGATTATAAAATGGAAAAAGTATTAAAAACATTTTTAATTATTTACAGATTTTTGTTTTGATGTTATTTCAACCGAGATTTATTATTGTACTCCCGTATCATAAAAATTGCTCATTATCAATTTATGGCATTTTCGAAGGCGATAACTCTTAAACTTTAGAAATGGTCAGATTGCTAAATATATAGAAAAATATCATAGATTAATATTAGAATTTAAAAATGTTATTGATTGTATGAAATAATGTTTGTCAATAAAATAATCCTTATTTCATTTCTGATGGGATATTCTAATATCCAATCCCAGGTTACGTCAACCAAAAATTTGACTTTTCGTATCCGTCAATGTAGATTTAGATTTTTACATGATGTGCAATATACAAGTATGAATAGATTAAAAAAAGATAAAAATTAAGTGGCAGCGCTCTAAAAAATTATCGGTCAAAAATCCTAATCCATTATATATCTATCTCTAACACTGCCATAAAAAGCGACAAGACCTCAAGTGTCTTACTGCAGAGTCCTAATGCAAAATCCATTAACGTAGTCAAAGTAGTCGTAGAATATAGGATCAATCATTGTCTTATTATCTCTTAGGCCGAAAACAAGTTGGAGCGACGATAAACGATAAAAGCAACAAAATAAAATGCACGCATTTGACTCACTGCTGCCGATATGAACACCTGCATACAAACGCGTGCTTCTTTTTTCGTTGTTTTTATCATTAATCACTTATTTTATCATCGCTCCATTTTGTTTTCGGCCTTATTATATTATATTACAGTATTACACTATTAGTTAATAGTTTCATATATTAGTTTCTTGCATTCAAAATTGTTAGCCACCACGGATCGAGAGTTACAGTTGCAAATTTAATTTTCAAGAACATCTGGAATTTATATCATTTTGAAAGTTTCACATTTCTGAATAAAATTAAGTCATCAGACGCCATCAGTTGTTTACACATTAATTGCCTTTCTATCGAAATAAAATGAATCCCGATAAGTCGTTTTTCCGCTACGTTCTTATTAATTACTGTGAATTGAATAAAAGTGCACACGAAGCACATCGTATACTTGAGGAAACTTATAGTGACTCAGCTCTATCGCTATCTAACAATATTTTTATTGTATATAAAATATTTGGGCATTACACGCTTGCAACATGTAAATTTTAGTTTCAGCGCTTTAGCATTTAAAAGTGATTTTTTTCCGCGGCTTTTGGCGAAGCGCATTCTGGATGCCAATTTTGGGTAATTTTTCCGACCATTGCTGGCCGTATGTCACGAATAACGCGAACAATATTGGTCTAAGCTCCAAGGCGTAAATTGTTGCTAGTTTATCAGCATAAACCAGTGACTTCACGTAGACTCACAGGAAAAATACGAGGCCAATAACCTTGGAGGCCACTTGATAGGTTAATTTCTCGAAATCAACTTATTGCTAAATTTTAATTTCAATAAGTTGATGGTTGCGGTTGTTGTATGGCTCATAGCGCTATCATGTTGAAACCAAATCTTGTCCGGGTCAATGTCATCTATTATATTTTGAAACAAAAAATCATGGATGATGGTGCAGTAACGATCTGCATTAAACGTAAGGGAAGCTCCGGCCACATTTTTGATGAAATAAGGTCCGATGATACTACCATTGTGTAAACTGTTCCAAACGGTGCATTTTTCTGGATGTAATGGAGTCTGTAAGGTCTCTTCTGGTTTAATCTCACTCCAAATGCGGCAATTTTGCTTGTTGACGTAGATAGCCTTTCAACCAAAATTGAGCCTCATCAGTGAACACAATTTTGTGATAAAACAACGGTCCAGTTTCCAACTTATACTGATAATAAAAATGAAAAAGTGTGTATTATAGAGGTGGGAATTTTCGTTCATCTCCAAGAACTAGTTCTTTTGAATCTTTTCAGATAAGTGAATCAAAAAAAAGAG
>JANTOP010029560.1:0-11923 GCA_027564815.1 Symmerus nobilis | reverse complement strand
ACAGCAAATCAAACAAACCAATTTCTGCGAGATCTTGAACTTTTTCAAGAATCTTGGTATAGGCTATGTCTGATCGACTGGGTATTCACAAAAGACCTTTAAGGTCGATGTGAAGAAAGAGGTGGTACATGTTCATTAATTTATTCCCTCTTTCAGCCCTCATACAAAAGAGAAAAAAAAACTGTTAGTTTGAATGAAACTGAGCGACAAGTGTTGATGTCAGTAAGACGTCGGAATAGTAACTTGCGGGTAATAGTCCACCAGAAGCACCCAACTTTTAAAGCAAACATAAACTGATTTATGGATACGACTGATGTAGATGGGGGAAATCTAGATATACAAATTTGCTTCGGTTCTTCAACTATTGTCATTCGTTATAGATCCCGAAACTAGCTACAAAAATAATACTAATTGCAGGGACGGACGAGTGGATAATCTAATTACGATATTCCAAATCCGATCTGGACAACATTTCTCAGAAATGCAAAACATTAACTTGTACTTAGAATCGGAATAGATAAGTGACTCAACTAATACTTATTAATTACCTAACAACCGAACCTTAAGACTGAATTGGCTTAAGATAAAAGTTCATATTATCGGTGAAACAATATTGGAACAAAGCATTTTTAAATTTTAACTGAAAATTAATAATGAAACATTATGAGCTGCGTGGTAGGGTGGAACAACTAAATTTGACTAGATTATTTAGATAAAGGATATTAGTCATCAATTGAAACTATGGTCTTCAAATTCAAACAAGTGTCACTTCACCAATGCGTTGCTTTCTGATGATGGTCGTTAAATCGAAATCCCCCATTAAAATCATGGGGAAAAAAGTCTACTAGAAATAGAAAGAACTATTGAGCTAAAATAGCCAATATTGGCTAGTATCTAGTAGTACTACTAGTGAATCCATTTAACTCATTCAACATTATTTTAATATTGGGAATATCCTTCATACGAAACATTTTCTTCTATCAATTTTATGAAAAATATATTTCGCTTTCAATCCCGCAAAAAAAATAGACGGGGGAAAGATTTCTCGAAAAATGTGTTCTTTCTAACCCCATTACAGTCAAATGCAAAATTTAAATCGCACATACCTCAGCCTCTTGGCGCACGTTGTTCTCCCCAGACAGCATCAATTTTAAAAGTTGATGAAATTGAACCTCTTCGCTCGCTTCCATTTTCAATTCGATGGGTAGTCTCCTTAAATTTTAATTGTTTGCTCCGATTGCCTTTAAATTTCGGATATTTGAATTATTTTTCTTTATTTGGAATCTAAAAAAAAATTTTATACTCTAGCCGTAGTGACTGTCGTTTTAATTTTTATCTTGCGTGGTGCGTTTACGAAACAAGCGCGAACTAATATGACATTGATAAATAATGTCAATTCTATTTTTCCTTGTTCTTTTATGCAACACGGCGTGCTGCTAAATATATCAGATCTCTTCGGAAATATCATTATGCTCACAACACAAGACTCCTTAATATTTTTGCTGTTTTACCCATGACTAACATTTCCAGAGTCGATTTTCAAATTTGTATAAATAATCCTTTGCAAGAAACAGCATAGTTTAGATGAAATTCTCAAGTATTATTTTTCAAATTTCCAAATTTTAAGGGGACATCCAACCCAAATGGCCAGAATCGTTAGTATTCAATCGATTACTATAGAGATGGGCAAATTGAAAAAAATTGGGTCCGATTCATACGGATCTTTACTCGAAAAAGATTCGTTCAAAGATTCGTTCATTTGGGTGCTCGGCTCTTTAATGTACAGTACATAATAATTCACGTATTTGTAAGGCCAATTATGCGTACTTACCGATATATTTAATCCGTATTCCCTTGTGTTTTCATACCGCTGCTTTGCCTTGATTGTGGCAAAAGTGAAATTTGCTAATTTGTATTGGAGAATCTAATCTGCTTCAGGCTTTTCCAAAGCAAATTAGCAAATTTCACTTGTGCTACTATCAAAGCAAAGCAGCGATATAAGTAAACAAAGAACAAAGGTTTGGGCAAAATGAAATTCAACCACAATGGCACGAGCGATCTCCAGAAAAAATGTATGTAATATACAGTATAAAATACAAACACTAACATAAATACGAAAAACCGCTCTCGCAATGAGTAATATCGCATGATTTGTATTTGTACTTCCTCATCACTTATATTTGCATTTACTGTTATTAGGTTGGAATCATTCACATGCAAAGAGAATAAAAATTTTATATTTAGAATAATAAGGCAGAGGAATAAGAAATGTGAAATGACTAAACGTACGAAATGAATCGAATTTTTGGGAAAATGGTTTGATTCGTTCGAGTCATTTGTATGATTCGTTCTTTATGAACAATTGGTCGTAAGATTTTTCCGAGTACGTAAAAGAAATAGTCAATTTGCATGAAAATTGAGCTCTCAGGAGTATTTTTAATCTTGGAAAATTTGAAAAATAAATAGTTGAGATAATTCGATTTGAAGATTGCCTTGATAAAATTATGTTATGTATTCAGCCTTGCATTTTGTTCCCATTTTCGCATTTTTGGTTAATTTTGGTTTAAATGTCCCCTTAAATCTTTAAATAAATTTATTTATCGATTTAGGGATACATATCTCGGAATTTTGCAAACAAAATTTATAAAATTTAATCTAATTGGTAAATATTAATAAATATGTTTTGAAAATAATGAATAGGAAATGTGTAAATGTGTGTATGGGTCATTCTCCCCATAGTGAGAAAAATCGTTTTTTCCACTTTGATTGAATTTTAAAGGATCTTTTGTAACGTAAGGCAAAAAATGAATATTTCACTGGAAGTTGAGAATTTTTCCTAGAAAAGGCTGTCTTCTCTCAATTTTTATAAAAAAGTTTTCTACTTCAAAAAAATTAATGAAAAAAATGAAAACAAATTTCAAGAATTCAAAAAATTATAACTTCAAAATGGCTATATATTAAGAGGCTCAAATTGTGAGAATTTTTTTATAATATAGAGAACATATTCACAAAGTTTGAACAAGATCGACAGGGGCCGCACCGAAAAATGATTTTATTTGGTGGAATGACCCATAAATTAATATAATTACCTATTCGTATATTCCAAACCAATTATACATTTATTTTATACTTGTTTAGAAAATGTAAAAAGAGTTAGAAAATTTAGGATAAAACCGCCGTTTTCACACACAGAATTCTTACCCATGTTTTTACACGACAGTATGCATTTTATTGTGTACAAATCTCGTGCTAGTATACGTTGTTTGTGACCAATGTCTATATTTAGAAAATTATTTAGTACAAATGTAGTACTCTTACTCATGATACACTCTTTGTACTAAGTGATATCGATTCGAACCTCTCGCAACACTTTCTATACAACGTTTAACATACAATTGAGTACAAATCAATACGTAATATGTACAATTTTAACCATTGGGTGCCTGATAGATGCGTTCATCAGAATATAACTAAACGTCATCTTATTTGACAAAACAACCTTTCTTTCCGGTTTTTGCCGTCGTAGGAAACATATAAGCAAATAGGTTTGTTAATTTTAATTTTCATTCATCGTTTGTATTTCTGATTTATTCTCTTTGTTGATGTTTTCTGTAAATCCTGCATATTCCATATAACTTCTCGAGAATTTAATTTGATCGAAAACATTACTAGATTTTGAAATGTAACCATTTATTTTCTTTTCACCGGAAGGTAGTTATCATGGGCAGATACGCAAAGGAACCTGATAATGCTTCCAAATCCTGTAAGTCTCGGGGTTCACATTTACGTGTGCATTTCAAGGTATGTCCATTTATGATTTATAATTTTCGTAAATTGAATTATTGAAATCGAAGAACAATTTGATTGTTTTTGTTTTCTTTTAGAACACTCATGAAACTGCACAAGCGATTAAACGTATGCCTCTACGTAGGGCACAGCGGTTTTTAAAAAATGTAATGGAAAAGAAGGAATGTGTTCCATTTCGTCGTTTTAACGGTGGTGTTGGCCGTTGCGCTCAAGCCAAACAATGGAATACAACACAGGGTCGTTGGCCAAAAAAATCTGCTGAATTTCTGTTGCAATTATTGAAGAATGCCGAATCGAATGCAGATTATAAAGGATTAGAGGTTGATCGGCTTGTTATCGATCACATACAGGTAAGATTAATTTATGTGTGATATAACTAGGATGTTGGGAAATACGTAATGTGGCTCAATTTCTAAACCGATGCCAACTTGACAATCGAAAGAATTTCGTATTAGTACAAAGGTTTCATCAATAAAAAATCAACTATCAATATGCTCTTTCAAGAGTACCTACTGAAGTAATATCAATAGTAATTGGAAAATTGAGTCGTTAAGAGGGTAGTAAGGGTATAAGCAAACCTAAAGTATCCAGTCGAAAGTATACAACTAACGATACTTGTTTAGAACCTCTATATAATTACAATTAAAATCGGAATAAAGTGCAATATATGCATGTAAAGTATAATTTGCAAAAATAGTTCATTGTTTCTCTAGGCCGTGGGCCCGATTTTAATCTCCAGCCCCCCTTCACATCGTTGGAAAACACCCGGTTTTAGGGATGCCTTATCTTCCAAATACGAATGCCAATATTTACAGACTGGTCGGAAAACGGATCCAAACTTGAAATGGGATAGATAATCTAGTATGCAGATGGTTCAAAGACAAAAGCAAGGGTCGGTGGCGGAATTTATGGTAAAAAACCAACATCTCAGTTCGTTAGAAGTCTTGGACTGTATGCGAAAGTGTTTCAATCTGAAGTTCATGAAATAGAATTTTGTATACGACAAAGCTTTAGCAGAAAATATAAAAACAAGGTCATTGTAATTGTCTCTGAGAGTCAGGCAGCCTTGAAGGCACGAAAGTCCTACCAGATCGACTCTAAACTGGTTCAAAGCTACAGTTAACTAGACAGACTAGTCATACACATAAAAAGGTCAATTGTTAGCCGCAGTGGTTACAGAGCAGTTATTGCAACACCCGTTAGTATATTTTCAAAATTAGCATGAATTTCCAATTCATTTTCTTCATTTAAATCAAACCAAGTTCCCTTGGGCTATCTCTTTAAATTTGAAAACAAGTCTTGGTTTGTGGGGCCAGATCTAAGGAGTACGTTGATTGGGGATCGATTCACAGACAAATTGGTGTCCAATTGTACTATCGATTTTATTGAGAGTGCATTGATTTTATTTTAGTAATTGTAAATGGCATGACATGGCAATCGACTACTATCCTATTTAAATGCATTGTGATGTCATCATATTTGTCCATCGGAAGATCATGATGGCATGGTACGAGAATGTTTAGGAGTTATTAGAATGTGCGGCATCCATCACGTGCATAGCTTTTTGAAATGTAAATATCGAAATATGCCTCCCGCGTTCTGTTGATATCTTTGTCAACATCTTTGTTGATGTCAGCTATCTCTATAAAGTCCGCTAGAAACGTTTCCATAAATCGTAACCATTTAGCCATTTATGATTTATCGAAATGTTTGTAGCAGGCTTAACTCTCTTACCCATTTAGTTTAAAAGCTAAATGAAAACTTAAATTTGGGATGCAATTTTATACGTATGGTAAACCTATTTTCTAATCAAATAATTAAATTGTAATGAAACTAAAAATGTTTCTCCAAGATGTTTTTTTTTTGTCTGAGACGGCTACTTCTCGGACAGTTTTGGAAATTTTCACCCCATGGTAGTACAATTATAGCTAACGCATGATACTTGTTGTATTCACTTATATTCCTCCCATGGAAATATTTTTCCAAGCAAAGTGGAACCCGAATCATTTACATCTGCTTCGCTATGAATTTTTGATTGTAGTTGGTTGACTTTCTTTATAATTAACCCACCGACTCTTCTAAGGCATAATTGTTTTCCATCATTTTGGCAAAGACACAACATGCGCTAGTAAATATTTCGTAATTCATTCAGTACAATTTAGGCTGAACATTATAAGTGATATCAATCGGTTCTAAGTTATGAAATCCGTCTTTTAGATGGCAAAGAGCATTATCAAATAATAAAATTGCTTTCGGTGGTAATTCATTTTATATTTAAATAAAATACAAAAAGCATTTAGTATTTATTTCAAATACAAATCTGACATTAAACCATGAGTCAAACAGTATAATAAGATTAGGAAATTTTGTAAAGCTCTGGGAATTTTTGCTATTCCCATGCAGTATATAATGCAGTAAGTTCATGAGTTCCCAATGCGTTTGTACATGCAAGAGAAGTCAACTTTGCCTCACTAGACTTTCTTCGCGGATCTAAATCTCGAAAATTTACTATTCTGGAAGTTTTCATAATAGACCTGATTCATCGGCATTATAAATTTGTTCAGGTGTAAGTTGAAGAACCTTAATTTTCTTCTTAAACGGCTATGAATGAATCAACAGAATCATATTATTTAGTTGAATTAAATTGAATATTTAGAGTGAGAAATAAAGAAAATGATTCACTAATTCCTTCAGTCATTCGTTCGAATTATGTTCCTCACATTCAATATGATTGATTTTGAATAAACACACAACGTAATTTTTGTTATTTTAATTATAAATTGTATTTGGAAAATTTATTTTAATTCGTTACAGGTTAACCGGGCCCCATGTTTACGCCGGCGTACATACCGTGCTCACGGTAGAATTAATCCGTACATGTCGTCGCCCTGTCATATCGAGGTAATCCTCTCCGAAAAAGATGAGGTTGTTGCTAAAGTAACAGAAGAAGATCCTTCAAAGAAGAAATTATCGAAGAAAAAGATGTTACGACAAAAAGTTAAGATGATGAGAAATGAATAAATTTGTTATTTTTTATTTCAAACTGAATAAATAAGAATGAACTTTAATCGGTGTATTATTTATTTATTTTTTTTTTGTAATTTTGGGGCAATTGTATAGTTGATAGTTATAAACTACAGAGTCGTAATTTTGAAAAGCCAAGACTAGTATTTCCAGCCATCAGTCACAAAGGTTGGGTTTGTTTGCTTTGTGTAATAAAAAAGATCTTTAAATACACTGTTTGTTAATTAGTTATTGATAGTTTTAATCGATATTCAGATATGGTATATTATTTATCCTCTATGCCCTCTATATGGAAAACACGTCTTTTAGTAGAAAAAATTTATCAATTGAGGCGAATTATTATAGCGCCATGTGAGGCGAATATTACAACGAATTAATAACGTGGAGACCGAATTATTGGGCAAGGCTTTTGGTATCCAAATTGGAGCAAAGAATGAGTGTTGATCATTGAACACAAACACAACATTCTATAAATCGAACAAACCTCGACTATGTCACAAAAAAATGATTATCAAGTGGTACAAAGAGTTCAAAAAAGGCCGAGAACGAGTTGAAGACGAAAACGAACGACCCTTAACATCTACCGATGAAAGCCACATCAAGAAAATCAAAGATTTGACCTAGAAAATCGACGATTAGCAATCAATTAGAGACCTTGCCTATGTTGTGGGAATTTCATTTAGAATAACCCACACATTTTTAAAAGATGTTTGTGCTCAAACGTGTCAAATCCCGATTTGTTTCAAAAAAATCATTTTTTCGACATCATTTCGCCAAAAGCTCGACAAATATCGTTCCACAAACAGTGTATTCGCATGATCAAGCACCGTGTGACTTCTGGTTGTTCAACAAACTCAAAAGATCGCTCCGGGGACACCGCTATGACTCGGTTGATAAAATAAAAGCCGCATTGAAGGCCATCCCGGGAAGGGAATTTTCTTAATGTTTCGAGAATTGGATAAAACGTTGACGTTGTGTCGGATGGGGAGTACTTTAAAGGCGATGAAATTTATTTAGAAGAATAAAGATTTTTAATTTTATAAACAGATTCACCTCATTAGTTGATCACAGTAATACTGTAGTACAGGGTGAAAAAAAACGTGAAAAAACACATTATTTTGCTGTTCAAGTTAAAAATCATTTAATTTGGTTTAAGGAGATTTTATTACCACTTTCTGAAAATTATATCGCGCAAGTGGTCACCCTTTGCTCGAATGGAGTTATATGAATTAAAAAAATATTTCAAATCAATTAATTACATTTTTGCCAATAATAAATTAAAATATTTAAAATAATTACTTTAAAAATTATGAATTGTGGTAAGTATTTAAGAAGCAGTTTTAGAACCTGTAACCTCACTGCATATTTTTTCAGAAATAATATATAACCTCTAACTTAACTGTAAATGCAATCTTTTATTGCTCGCCAATTTGCTTACTGAAAATAAATTGCTAATAAAATAACAGACCAAAAATTAACGGCCGGTCTAATATCAAATTCAAATATTTTGGATAATTTTCCTGTAATTTATTATGAAGAAACAATAATATTTGAATGCTATTTCTTCTTGGGTATAATATATTTAAATTAAAATGAAATTTTATTTTCATACATTTTATGTTCATTATAATCTTTTTAATGCCAATTGGAAAATACTAGGTAGTCAGTTTTAATAAATTTTCAGGTAATAGTTATACTTTTCATATGATAAAACATATTAATGATTGAAATTATTCAGGTTTGTTTAATTTATTCTTGGAAGAATGTTGCGTATTGAAAAGATAGCGTAGATTTTCTACCATATCTGACAGTGAATATTCTGATTTAAATTTAAATATAAATATAAATAATTTAAATATTTGAAACTATTAATATAAAATCGCCTTATCATCTATAAATTCGCTTCACTAAATTATTGCTTAAATCAATTAGATACTAATTTAACTAAAAGTAAATGCAAAAGTAAAAAATCCAATTTTTGAGTTCCATTTGCGCTTTATGATAAGATAAGAGACGTATATGCTTTCTTTTTAATTAATAACAACTGAGTGATTTAAAATATTTGATTATTAGTAGGTATTAATAGTTCTTTATTACTGTTATTATGAAATTATATTGGAGTAATTCAATGAATTCTTATCTAATCTAAACATTTAAAATTAAAATAATATTAAGATTAATATAGAGATGCAATACATTCAATATTGGAATATCGTGTTTAAGGTAGTTTAACCAGTTACGATAAGATGATTTTAAGACTGGTTTTAAATTTTAAGAACAAAATTTCAGGTATATTATGTATGGATATGAACAATAAATTTACGTCGATACGTAAATGAAAAAACAATGTGATGTCACAAAGTATAAAGACATTTTTTTTAATTAAGTCAGGATTGGCGACGGCCTTTTAATATAAAGAGTTTAAAAATCTGGTAAAATATGTCTAATTGGTTTTCCACGCTATATTAAGGTTTGGTTTTGATGTTAATTAATGCAACAAAATTTCTGAGTGTCTCTAATTATTTTGCTTACAGTCAGTAAATTAATTCATAAATTTATTATTTCTTTACATTCAGTATTCATATTTTTGATGACCTCGATGAGAAGTAAAGTAAAGTACTATAGTACTATAACCATTGTGGATATGGTATCTGTAAGTAACTATACCATACTCCTGGATTGCATACTTGACTGGTTACGGGGAATTCCAGAAAAAACGTGAACCAGAACCATGTCGGTTAGAAATTTTGTTTTTATATACTCGAAAATATTATTTTATTTTATCGACACAGATTTTGTATCTGAGCCAATGAATTTAGTTTTGAAACATTCTAGTTACAAATTTGAAATGTTGTTAAATGTTTTCCCTTTCATAACATTTTCATCCAACAATTTAGGTTGCGTAGAAATGGATAAAAATGTTTTGAAAGGCGAATCGACAATTTCCCCCGGACCAAAAGTACGCGACCGCTTTTTGGGTAAAAATGTTATACTCGGACACAACTATTATAGCGTATTAAATTAATCCTAGAATCCTTTGCAATTTATTTCCACAGCTAACTCAGTCTCCAAAATTGTTGATCTTGGAACTCGAGTACTGGAAATTCAATCGTATATCAAGGTCATTTGAAATGTTTACCCGATCTATAGATCGGCGTGGGTAAGTCTTTATATACTAAAAAGACAAGGATACTCGCAAACTTAACAATTTTTAATACCATTAAACAGTAAACACTATTAAGTGCCTGTGAATGGTTTGCAGTCTCAAAACACCTATACATCTACATACAAAGTCAATTATAATTATATTAATTATAATTTAACTTAATTTAGGTTCTTTCTACCTATGAAATATATAAATATAATTAATGAATGAATGGTTAAACCTTTATTTTATTTTAAAGCTCGTTTATTATTTCTAGTACACGATATCAATATTTTTAAATAATATAATATATTTTTTTTAAATTATAATAATTAAATTGACTGTGAAATTTTATTACATAATATATTTAAAATTATTTCTGCGTGAACTGTAATACGAAATAAATTTAATAATCAAATTTATTTGGTAATTTTTTAATATTTGACATAATTATTGTAAAAAGAGCACATTTCGTTGTAAGCACAGCACAGGGTGCTTAAATATTTACATTACGTATGGCATATAATGCCGTATTTGATTTGAATATTTTTGAATAATATTGGTAATATTAAATCGCCTTTGGCATTTAATTGCATAAGTAATAGAGAATATGACCCTAGATAATTTAAAATAAATTGCTATAATTACACACTTAATACATGGAAATTATATTATGTATGCATCTACGTACTTGTACGATGGCTCAAAGTTTTCTACATTATTATTATTAAAGATTTGTAATACTATTCCTGAATAATTTACATATTTAATAAATGTACAGTTAAATTCAATATTATGTATAGAAATGCTTGGGAGACTTTATAAATTATACATATTAACTTAATTGATTTCATTGTTTACACAGGTTATCGACCGAAGATTTATTAAAAAAATAAAAAGTTTAGCAAAGACAAATACTTGGAATAACTAAGTATTCTGAAGTTGGAGAACAAGTTCTTCTGCTCCATCAATAAATATTAATACATCCAAATGATTATTTTTTTTTCTCAAGTGTTAAACGTTGGCCTTTTGTCACTTGTGCTCTCACTAAGAATTGGTTACTGGTCAATGTCCTATGTTCAGTGAAATGTGACTCTGTAGATATAATTACTGCAAGAAGAAATATTTTTAAGCTTAATTCATAATAGATCATAATAGCAAAAAAAAGTCAATAATCTAAAAACTCGTTTCATTCAAATCGACATGAACAATGTAACATCAAATTCGTACAGTTTTTCAAAAATAATAATTAATTATTGATAAATATAACAACTAATTTTTTAATTATTTTACATATTCAATTTTTCGGCAAACATTTATAATTCGTTGATTATTTTATTGTTCAACGGCAAGAAATCTATTAATTAATCTTGTACATATTTAAAAAAAAATTGTTATGTAAATTATGTATGAGCCAGTTTCACATCAATTTGAATCAACTTTTAATTGGTACATATAATTTAAAATTACCCCTTAATCGTGTTCCATAATACAATGTAAATAGTATAATACTCTTTCAGTCTGAATTGGACCGAGTTATGCAACAACCGACTAAGGGACAAAACCCAAACTTTACAGGAGAGCTCTTTTAGCAAAAGAGTTTGCTGAAACTTATTCGTGAGATATATTTGCCCAATCTTTGATTAATTTAAAAAACACAAAATTTGTAGTTTTGGAATTAGTCGATTGAACGACGAGTGATCTTCTTTCGCCAAGAAAATCTGTACGGCTCGGACACATTCTTAAATAAATGCTTGAACAAAGAAAGAAAGAGGACTAGGTCCTGATAGAAATACGAGGAACTTATCCATCTCCTAGCTCATCGTAAATGGCAAGGGGGACAAAATAAGATCCATCACTTGCCACGATATATATCGTCGGTATACTTCCAGAAGGCACTAAGTCAGTTTTTTCCAATTTTGAGTTAATGATGGGAAAGTGTAGAAT
>JANTOP010029559.1:0-26641 GCA_027564815.1 Symmerus nobilis | reverse complement strand
ATATATTGGCGCACCTAATTAGCACCTAATTCTGGCATAGTTAGAAATGGGGTTTTGCATTTTGGGACTGCTAATTTTTTGGAGGTGTGGTGATGAAAATTTTTGTAAATTTGCAGAGTAGTGCTATCACCAACTGGGTCTTCGCCCTCGACGGCTTGGTACCCCTTCGTAAAACCTTCTTGAGGACGATTCTGAACCTGGAGGACAATCGATTTGGTAATTTTGTTTGAATTTTCAATATTACACGAAGAAAAAAAAATTTTTCACTTTTCAAACACTTTTAATGCGTTTAATTAGCTATAATTCCTGAAATATTCGTCGTACGAAAACGTTACACCCCATTTTGAAAAGGCAAATTTACATAGAATACGTTTATTCTATATGTTAACGTAGCTATTTTTAATTTATATTGTTGTTGTTTCATAAATATTATGAGAAATGATGAAAAATCGCTTTTTACAAACTTTAGGGCTCGTGAACGAGTTCTAAAATTTCATCAATCGTTACGAAACTTTTTATTTTGTAGTTTTGTTGTAAATCGAACGTTTTTAGCATATGAGAACTAGGAAAAAAAATACTTTTCTAAATCATGGCCACCCTAATGCTCTTTGAGTTCTTGCTATAGAGCGGCAAATCGCCAAAAATAAAGAAACAGTTTTAGGTCGTCGTGCCGTCGTATAACATTCCATGGCTTCAAAACTTCCAAGTGATATCTACAAACAGAGAAGAGAAAAACGTAAAAAACTTAAAAGGTAAAAGAATTATAACTTTTAACAATTGTAAGGCTAGTTTTGCCGCACTCTGTATAATTTATATTTTTATAAATATACCGCTCTTTTAACGGTTTTCGCTATAACAGCCTACTTTATTTGCGGCACATTCGATTTGCGGCCCAGAATGTTTCGTTATACGGCCAAAAAAGAACAATTGAAAAAAAATATATAATACAAATGTACATAATTAATGCGTTGTCGCTGCAGTATATTCACATAGTATTTCAAATGTTCTCGTAAGTATAGGCAGGGTTTCAATTTCGTCACAGATGACATTTTACCACAAAATATTGATTCATTATACGGCTTTTTCGATTTGCGGCCAACTCTGCCGGAACGTATCTAGGCCGTAAAGTGAGGTATGGGTGTTATGTATAATAAGTACTTATTCCACGAACTTATGAAATACTTCATATATATAATTATATACGTGCATAAATAATAGAAACGTAATAGTATTGCTTAAATTCCAATTTATTAATGTTCGTAGATTCCAAAATTGTTCCTTTTGCATGTATAATTGCACAAAGTACATTATACAACAGGCAGGAAAGTTGGAAATTCTAATGGACATGAAATAATGTTTATGGATTACTAAGCACGCGAATAATTATTTATACGTATAATCACTTAATACTTAAGCAGTGATTTTAGCTCTAATTAATCAAAATTTGTCCACTTTGAAAACAAATTACACTCTCCGAATTCCTCTGTATTCAATTGCTTGTTTAATTTTGCGTGAAATTAATATTCACTATCTCGTTAGAAAATGAGTACCTATCTGTCAATAATATAACCAAAATATAATAAACATAAATATAAACAAAATAACCAATGCAAACCCGCCACATTGCATAACCTAATAACTATGCATACCCGCCACATTGCACTCACCTTCTGTGGATGATAAACTCACGAAAATGAGACTACTTAAAACACACGAAAAAATTTTTTCAGTAGAATATCAATTCGATGTTCGGAAAACATATCTGTGGCTCCAAGCATTAACCGCTTAAGTCGATTTAAGACGAAATTGAGTTATGGACACCATCGTATTCTCCATATACGATTGAGTATACCCACAAGAATTCTCAACCGAATTCTTTAATTTGACCGAAATATAGCTATTTGAAGAAATGCATAACCGCGTAAGTTCTTGTATCGGAATAAATTTATAAAACTTTAAATCGCTCTTATGAAAAATTGCAAAAAACGACTTAAGCGGTTAATGCTTCGAGCCACAGATATAACTAATGCGCCTACTAAAGTAGATGTCGAGTCAAAAGTGAGCTCACCGAAAAACTAGTACTTGAAAATTTTGACTTCGGTAGTACTATTTCAATATCGTAGCCACGGCGACTGTCCCAGAACCGGTCGTTTCCCACAATCGGTTACACTCCCCTATATGTTGTATATTTAGGTAAAAATTATATTATAATAGTAGTTATAGCTTTTTAGCAAGATTTCGATTTAAATTTATTTCGATTCTATTAGGACTAGGACCATTCCACTCTATATGTGGTGCATACATACATGTACATAACATACCTTATTATTATTAACCTGCGGCAACACACAACCGATTTAGATTGACATCGCAGTTGTTCTACTCGTATCGTTACTGGATTAATAATATGGAAAATATTGTAATGTTAAATTTTTTATCATTAATAATTATTTTTGTTTCTATTTAAGATTTTAAATAAAGCAATTTGGTGAAATCCAACCACCGGAGTTTTTCTTGAACCTCACACTGTGATAAAAATCTCACTGGAAACCGTTTGGAAAAATTTAGAACACGCTCGGAACATGTTTTAGAAATTCGGGAAAAAGTTCAGTATATTTGTATAAATTCAGAAATATTCGAGATTGATGCGGATAAAATCGAGTAAAATACAGAAATATCGGAAATCATTGATAACAGCGGTAATACTCGATAGGAATTCGATAATGGTAGAATAATATCGGCAATATTAGGATAAGTTAGAATTCAGAGTTTTGTAATTAATTAAGTTAAAAATTATTAGAAGCATTCATTTATCATAAAACTTCATTTATGCCAAATATGGATGCAAAAAATTGCTCAAAATTCCCAACCATTCGTTCCATATTAAAAAAAATTAGTAGGACCAAATTACTGAGGGATAAATATTAACAATCCCGACTTAGTACGGGTTAGGTGTATATTTTGAGGCATATAAGGTGTATACTATACGGTAAGAAGTATATTTTTGTTTTAGCATTTTTATATTAACAATAATGTTAATAACGTCTTGAGCGCGTTGTCGTCGCACTGCGTTAACGTTAGTTCGATGTTTAGAGCCTTTCCAAATTTTTGGGGTTCATTTTTCTAACCTTCTGCAGCTTCAGCTTAAGCGCCTTCGGATTAACGTGTCATTTTGTTCCATTTTAGTTTCGATAACTTATTAGTTATTATTACTACTCGTGTTCGTGTTGATATCATCAAACGATGTTTGAATCTTGTATTCTGATTCGAATGCCACATCAAAACATTAAAATATCATTTTGATAGTTTGTTTTTATAATACTTGTAAATGCATATGTGTATCAATTCATTTGGCTTGCATAACAAAATTTACGGATGGCATATGCAACCCAAACTTACCCCTTACCCAAACTCCGTTACCATATTTTTATAAGTACATATTATAAATATATAAAATATTGCTATTACTTTGTACTATATCACCATATAAAAAATTAATCGAATTTTTCTACTAAACCAGTCATTTGATATATCTTCTGGGATTCCATATGATTCTATATAAAATATATTTTTATAACCGAAAATATATTATACAATAGTTTCATATTTACTAGTTCAAAGAAATTGAAAACGAGGAATTATTTTAACTGAATGAACATTAACAGAAAAGGAGAAGAAATAGTCAGATGTAGATACTACTAGCAATATAATAAGATAAAAGTATTTTGGAAGTAATGTATATAAACGATAGTAGTTCACTTTTAACTGTGAACTTCCTACAACAAGAAGTCCGATTGTAATAAAGAAAACTATTAAAAGGAATTTCTTTTGAAACGGAAATAAATATATATATACTCGTATATACCGGTACAATCAAGAATGTGAGCTACTGAACGCTTAAGGAGAAAATATATTTTTCTGCATTGGACAGTCCTGTTCGACATGTATACGTATATACAAATAGAAAGCTTACATAGATCCTGTAATGATAGTTTAGTAAAGACAAATCGTTAATTAATTTATATAATACACGTCAGAAAAAGATACAATCATATAACCGAGAAGCCCTCATCCCACTTGAATTAATACATTTCGTTATGAAGATAGCTATATCCAAATATAGAATCTATTTTGAAATACCCTAGATAAAATTAATCCGTTATATATAATATTAATACATACGTGATTATAAAGGACTATATAATTCTTATATCTTCTTTTGTACATGATTCTGCAACAGATCAGAATATAATCCAAATTTAAAATTTCTCTCTAAGAATCAAATTTCAACCTTTTCGTATTCCTATCTATTGTATACAGTATACACGTTGTAACTATTAATACATATATACATATATGGGGTGCCCATATCCAAACGACAAACGTTTGACCCTACCAAGTAAGATTAAATTTTCGTAATTTCGTAATTTTCACTTGTCAATTGACTTAAACTTTAAACATGCGACTACTCTAGGCCGTAAGTAAGGTTTAATTTTCTGTTAGAACGACTCAGGTGTTTGAAATAGGAATAAAAATGGGATGGTTGGCTTGACATTTCCCACTGCTGGCATATGTGATTGGTATTTCTCGTTGGCTACTAGTGTTTGGTATATTGTAATATATATGAAACTTCTCGTCTTGATATGTACTTTCGGATAAAAATTTATGAAAATGGTTTGGCACGATAAGGACTCTGATCAGAGCGTTTAATTTCCAGTAACAAAAACAAAATTTCTCAAAGTACGACTGATTTGAATCCGATAAAATATTTTCTCAAATCAATTTCCATAAACATGGGGATAGTTTCTGATCAACCTGTTTTTACATGATAAGGACGTTTTGAAAAAAAACGTTTAGTGAAGTAAATATATCTATAAGGGTTAATTAAATAAGTTCATAAATTATGAGATATGTAGTTTCTCGAATTCAAATAGAATGTATGTATTGTATGAAATTCAAATTTTATATGTAACATAACTAACATAGCATATAAAGAATGCATATTTAAATTGGTGACCAGACAACAAGATGAATGCATATGTCGAGACCCTTTAACCAATTCGTATATTTCTCTAACTTTAACCAATTAAACATAACATAACATAACAACCTCTGGTGTACTTCAGATTTATCTTGAATATTTTTAAAATCAATCTTTCAACTGTTTTATTATTTCAAGTAATTATTTTCCTTTATTCAATCATTAATTAATTATAAAACTTAGTTCATTATTATTATTATAAATATAATAACTAATGACGTACATATTTATGTAATAGAAGGTTATACTACACCACACGTCCAATACATAGTTAATGCAGTGTAATGTTGCATCCTCCACATTATTCATTCATTCAAATTACCACAAATTCCAATTCCAATATCCACAGTCATGCCTCAATTTACGCTCTCCGAAAGGGAAAGATATGTCTGGGGCATGACATATTTTCAAAATATTTATTTCATAGGAGAGTAATTTGCAAATTTGAACTATGCATAGTAATATTAAGGTAGGGCACGATGGGACAAGCAATAATTAATTCGGGTGTTTACATACGAAGGTTTCCTACAAAGGACCAAGTCCTTAAAAATGTATTTATAAGATACAAAAACTATGAAGAAAACTCGAAATAAAATTATGAAAGAAGCGAAAAAATTTCCAAGAATGTTGATGAAATACGATATTTTTATAAGTAGGTATGTCATATTTAAAAATAAAAAAATTTTGAGCTAAGTATTTTGAATTGAGATATGAATTATAGTTCAGTGAAAGCGTGACACAAATAGCGTCCGTAAAATATTTTTGGGAGAGATACACGAATTTTTTGTGTTTGATAGAGGGCCCTTAAGGGGTTCGGTGCGCTTTTACGACTCCTACGTTATTTTTTTCACATTATTATTCTACACCTATGTTGAATAATACCTATGAATAATAATATAGTACAGTACACCTATGAAAACCTATGTTTTTTCAACTATCGGTACCTATTTCTCAGGAACCCCTCAACACACGTTATTCAAATTTTGCACTCTTATTCATTAGTATATTTGAAAGCTTGTATTCTATGATACATGTGGGATTTAATGAAATATGATTATAGAACTATAATTAATAATAGAGAGACAACTGTGCCACCAAGTATAGACTAAGAACAGTTGGCAAGTGATAGCTGACAATCTTATACAGTTCAATAAGAGAAATTCAGTCGTAAAATAAAATACTGAAAAGCGACCAGAAAATGCCCAACTTCCGTTAACAATATTTTGGTCGCTATTATCAAAACACTCCACTTATTCCTCTTATTTTGTTCATTAGAATGTTTTCTTTCATTTAAATCTGTACACTCTACCGCAATTTGTAACATGTAGCTGTGACATTTTCAGTTTAAGCTGCAAATATTACATGCCCTATAAAACTTTGAGAGTTGGGAATAAATTCCCTTGGAGTCGCGGCCTTAGCGTGCCTGGTTTAAGGCATTGCTGCATATAAAATTTAAAAAGAGTTGTATTATAGACTGTACAATTAGGAATAATTACGAGTTTTTTGCCTACTATTTTATTGATCTCTAATATCCGAGTTCAGAATTAATATTTGGTATAATTTTATCTGGGATGTGTTCATAAATTTCTAGAGTGGAATATAATCGAAAAAGTAAATTAATATAAACTCATAATAAACATTGAATCTATTTAAACAACCATCCAAGCCAGAAAGAATTAAGGGGACATTCTAGTTTCTCGGATTGAAGAAATCGACATTTTTATTTTATTTTTATTCGATAGTATATACCTTCGAGAATATATTTCTAATTTTTTTAGTATGCTGTAGGTATTGCTGATTAAGGATAAGCAGCATTTACATACGAAAATTCGTTACGAAGAATTTTAAACGCGTTTTCCTCAAAACCATGTTTTTGGTATGGCGGGTACGATTCCCAAAAAACTATTCGAGCAATCGGACTGAATTTTTAACATCCTTAATCAGCAATACCTACAGCATACTAAAAAAATTAGAAATATATTCTCGAAGGTATTTACTATCGAATAAAAATAAAAGAAAAATGTCGATTTCTTCAATCCGAGAAACTAGAATGTCCCCTTAATATATTTTATATTTCCTTATAAAAACATACTTAAGATTATTTATCCTAAGGAACGATAAGAAAAATGCGTATAGAAAGAAACTTAAAACAATTCGGCCAAACACTTAAAATATAAAACTATTATTCTAACTATATAAAGTAATACTATTTATTCTGTGAGAGATTTCTTGCTAGACTAAGTTACATATAGGTTGATTTGTATATCTCACAATGGATACTAATTTCTATAAATTTGTAAAGACAACGAATTCATAAGTGTTTTACTAAGCAGATCAATGAAATTTTTCTGCAGAAGGTGAACAATTTATTTTCAATGTTCCTATATAGTAGTAGTCTATTTTGCACTTTATAAAAGAAAAGTTTAGACATAAATTAAACGATTTTACAACGGTGTTTGATAGGAGTTGAAACACAAATTAACGATTTGAAAATAAAAATTCTTACAAAGGATTTTATGAATAATATGTTACGATTTCTATGTAGTTTTTGGGAGTGACTGAAATAAAAAAATTGTGTGTGCTACATATAAATGTCAAGTTTTAGTTAAACTAATCTACAAAATATAATATGATTAAACAATTTTAAACTCACAAATAGTAAAAATACCTCTGCTATGAAGAGGTTTTATCACAATATTAAATATAACTGAAGCAATAATTTCGCTAATAAATCTAGCCTATGGTTAATGAAAATATAATAATCTATTATCAGGTATTCCAAATGGTGTCATGTAAATTTTCATTTCCTTTTTACTGTAATTTTAAATTTAACTATCTAATCCTAAGAAAACATGACACAGCACTGATCTAACATACTTACACATAACATCACAATAATATTATTGTTAGAAATTTAATTTAATTAAAAATCTTATAATATTTCATTTAACATTAATAAGTAAATAAAATTATACATTATGGATCACATAAAAAAATTTAGAATAATAAATAAAATCTTAGCCAATACCAACCTTTATTCCGAACGCAATTAATTTCAGCATAGTTTCCAGTAGAAAGAATAGTGTGAATACCATATTCATTAAACTCAAGACGTCAAGTAGAATCATAGGTGCATCGTGAAACTAAATGTTATGATTGACGGATTGTTTATATAAATAAAATTTTAAAAATATATCAAATGATATTTGAATTAATGTTCAAAAATTAAATTTGATTTTGTAGTCAATTGGGGTGACAACTTTTGTCAATCATTTTAGAAAGCAAATATTTTGTGTTTAATGAACCAAGGAAAATATAATTATACAGAAGAAAAAAAATGTAAAAATACAAGAAATAAATACTAATAACCCAAAACTATGAATTACAAAATTCGGTGATAGTCTATGATAGCATTTTCGTAAATCTGGGTTTTAACGAAAGGTTCTCGAGTTCCTATGGTATACCAACGCCCTCACAAAACTGCGAATACATTGAAATTGTATAGTTACCCTAAGGTACAAATGTGTTTGGACGGAGTCTATCCTTTCTATTTCATGCCATAATCATACTATATAAGAAATTACGGTACACGCTAAACAGTAACAATTTGAATGAATGATGGATTGAAAAAAGAAGGAATATATCCGGAACAACGACGGGAAATTAATGACGAAAATCCATAGAAAATATTGATCGGAATCGAAATATTTCCCGATCGTTCATACTTCACAAATGAATATTACGATATTACTCATATCAAAATATACCATACAGGGAACATAATATAAGCTTGGGGAAAAAGAAATCCATTAATTTTCGGCTAGATGGGGTTAGTGACATATATCTCGTGATGTATATTTCGCATCAGGCCATACTTATACTCGGTGGAGATAGGGATTCATGTACTAAAAAAATCTTTTCTCATTGTTGTGATTGATCAATTCATTTCCCTATTACAGGGCGCCAAAGATGGAGGTAAATAAAGAGAAAATTCGCTATATTTTACAATTTTGCTTCGATCAAAGTGAACACGCAAGGCAGGCGGCTGGAATTATAAACGGTATCTATGGTTCCGATACGAAAACAGCTGATTATGCGCAATTTTGGTTTTGTCGATTCCGTGCCGGTAATTTCGATGTGAAAGATGCGCCACGCACTAGAAGGCCTGTCATCGAAAATGTCGATAAAATCCCAAAAATGATTCAAGTAGATCGGCATATGAGCTGTCGCAGCAAATCCCAGGAGCTGAAAATGGACCATAAAAAAGTTTTGAACCATTTAAATAAGTCTGGCTTTATAAAAAAAGCCAGACAAGAGAAGAGAGAATAAAAAAAATTTTTTGGGTAACCCTGTAAGAAAAAAAAATTTGGGTCACCCTGTAGGAGAGAAAAAAATTATCGATAAAAATTTTTTTGGGTCACCCTGTAAAAGAAAGGCATTTTTTGGGTTACCCTGTAACAGAAAAAAATGTTGTCTTCAGTATTTGGCGTCTGCATACTGCGCCTGCATTTCCTACCTCAATTTAACTAGTTTTGCCGTCTGGATATGTCTGACTTCAGTATTTATTTTCGGTATGGAATGCTGTAACTTCACAAACTTCAGTATTTGGCGTCTCCACACTGCATCCACATTTCCCCATTTTCGGTATGGAAATATTTCGAAACGACTGGCAAGACAAATGCTGAATTCAGTATTTGGCGTCTCCACACTGCACCGACATTTATTTTCGGTATGGAATACGTTCCTCTTTATTTTGGGTATAGAAACAATTCTAAACGCTGGCAAGCCAAACGTCCAACCAACTTCCGTTACATCAATTTTTGGTTTACCCTCCGCAAAGCAGTTTCACTTCAATAATTAAGTTAAGGCTTATAACTTAGAATTTGTTAGATTTTGAAAGAAATTTAATCACTGAAATATGTAGGAAACAATTAAATGTAGGGAATGATTAAATGCATTTTAAACATTAAAATCTTATCGCGAGCCACTCAGCACACCTTGGCGGCCCGTGTGCGGCCCGTGGGCCGCGGGTTGGACGTAGCTGCATTAAATCATGTTAAATAAATCATATTCATAAATAATCATATTAAATAAATAATTATGGTAATTATTTCCAATGTCTAATTAATTGTACCGCGGTAACGTATATAAATAATAAAAATTATTGTAATTTTCATTGCTCTTGTAATGGCAAAAATGCAATGGTTCTAAATTATTAGAGTGCATATACGCTCGAATTAGGCGTACCATTGAAAAGTTTTAGTTCCTATAAACGTCTTACAAAAAGACGTTTTACGTTCCCATATTTATCAAGCAGCAACTACATATTAATTCTACCAATGGATGGATATTTACCTACAAATATCCGTAGTATATCCCCCGCAGTATATTTGAGAATTCTGGTAAGTAAATCATTATCCCTTGAAAGAAATCCGCTGTTTCATACCAGTCGCATAGCCTAATCACGATGGAGGCCACGAGCTCCTTCACACCAACAGAATCTGAATCAATCAGAATGAATCCGAATTGAGATGAATCTTATTCGTGATTTCCATGCCTTCATTCGAGCTGAATGAAATCAGGTCATATGAATCACCAAATTAGTCCCAAAATAGTTTTCAAAAATTATTTAATATTAAGATAAAGTTTTCTATTACAATCCGCTTTTAAACTCCTACTCTCCATCTCCATCTTCGATGGAATGTAATGTACTCAACGTAAAAACAGAAAATATTTTTATTTCAAGCTGAAGGTATACCCGATAGAAAAAGGAACAGTAAATATTTTGGCTCCGTCCGTATTTGTGAATATCAGCACATTTTGAAAAATATTACATATAACATACTTTTGAAAGAGCAGGCAGATGATTGATTTTATCTTCATACCTATTTGAACCTGGGTTTTCTCCCAAGATTTACCAATTTTACTATCATAAATAAAATCGATTGGAAAAGAAAATTTTCTGTATGTATTTAAATAAATAATTATTTATAAAGTATATTTAATAGTGTCCTGTTTAAATAAATTTTTTCCACAGGATAACAGAAACATAAATGGATATATAGTAATACTTAATCAAATACAGATAGGATACATAGTTAATATCCATTTCTAAGCAAGTAAAGCAATCTATAGCAATCGGTGCATCTTAGCGGTGTTTAATAAATTTTTAAAGCTCATTCCTTTATGCAAATATATAATTATTACACATTAAACACATATCAAAATTAGAAATTATCAAGCCTATAGAAACACATAAATGTAATTATACAAATTCCCTACTTAATGTTATATAGTATATTATTATATTATATGTAATGAATAAATGTCTTAGAGCTGGAACATAGATTAATTGTAAGATTTAAAGCGATAAATATATTGGGTATAATGCAATCGAGAAACTATTACTTTGAATTATTGTAAACGAATTAGGTAGTTAAGACATTAAACTCTAGATTAATCCATAAGACCCGAAGAAATGAGTTCGGGCTGTAATTTTTAATTTAAAGTTAATGAAATATAATTGTTTTATAGATTACTACAAATTTTATAGGAACGTTAAGCCTTTACTTGATCTTAAAACCCAATAAATTAATCGTGTTAGCCAGGTTTTAATTTGAAAATTTAAAGAACAATCCATGAATTAATCAATGCTCCTGCTTAAAATTGTATGAAAGGATAGTAGTGATAATTATAGGTATGATAGATAAGGAAGAAAGTAAAGATAAGTCAATTGAAATAATAAAAATAATAAATTTAGAAAGATTTTGAACATTACTGTGAAAATAAGTACAACCTATCACACCCCTATCATATCCAAAGCAAATACAACTTGCCATTTGATATCGACCTGTCATAGGAACAAGACTAAGGAAGATTTGTAATATTTATTTTTAACAATCTAATTGTGTTTCTGATCTCACGGATGTTTCTTGAGATAATTTCGGGTTACTTGCCGTTTAATGAACATTATACCAACCTTTACACCAAATCCAATAATTTTCAGCACAGTTTCAACACTGAACATTCCTGTAAATCCCATGTTGATATATCTCATCGATTTTTCATAAATATCACTTTGATTATGATACTGTTAAATGGATATTTGTATATGAAACGACATTTTTTTTTATTGAAATATTATTTTATAATAATCGATTTTTAAGTATTTCAACTGAAAACATCACTTTCAAAAAATGAAATAAAAAATTAGAACTTAGAATGTAGTTATAACTTCTGTAATTTAAACATAAGAAAAGATTTCCTTCTAACATCCGCACAGTTTGCAGTAGCAAAATGATAATAAATACAATCTCGGCAATATGAAAGAATGTATTTTACTAAAATATCAAAAATAATTTTCGGGAAAAGATTGAAAAAAAAGATAATTAATTTTCGACAATTTTCCATAAAAAAAAATTGTTTAACCAAATATATAAGGTATAGTGAAATTCTTGACCTACAATACTTTTATATTAATTTTGAACTTGAATTTTGAATTTTGACTTAAAAATTTGATTATTTTCATTTATTTCAGAGAGCATGCCAAAGTATAAAATTCTGTGCGAATGATGTGCAGTTTAACGTTCAATTTTAAATAGAATCAAATCATTTATGTACTACAATGTTTTTTATCCAATTAGCTTTAGTCGATACGGGTTAATACAGTAGCTAGCTAAATAGGACATTCACGTACGTTCATTCTAATTGCAATCAATAATTATTCGTTTTTGGAGCCTCTTATTTAGCTAACGCCCTTCACTTGCATGCATTTCCAAAATTAAATATCATTAATACATTTTTTTTCTAAATTATAAGTGATTTAAGTTTTATAAATCGATGACTCAATGATAAATGCACTTAAGTTAAGAATCGAAGATAGGAAGTACACCTAAATATTGCGGAAGTCCTGTTAAGAATTATAAACTATAGTAGCAGTTTAGGAGTAGTAAAACTAGATTACTATAATCTAAATTAAAGTAAGGTAAAATAAATATCTATTTTTTAATACAATCGATAAATTGGTTTGGTTGTACTATTATTGTCTACAAAATTCGCGAGTGCGAATGACGATAGGAGGAATCATTGATGATAGATAATAAATAAAATATCCCGATATTTGAACAAAAAAAAACACCAAATTTTCGAAATAGTCAGTAAGGCTATGGATTGAAATAACTTTCTTGAATTCAGATAAAACCAAAAATTAAAATTAAAGTACCATGATACATTGGTTAGTTTTTAGTTTTGACCTATCATTTCTATTCAAATGAAGTCCTGGGAAATATAGTCATGGGCCAACACTTTGCTCAACGACCTTTATTTCTATAATGTTTGTTTTATACTTAATTTTTACAAAACTTTACAATTGTTAAGCAACTTTTTATAATCCAGTCAGTAGGGGAAATATGAGGTTTGCCTGGGTGGTGTTAGGTAAAAGGTAAAAGGTGGGCTATAAACGATTTTCATATATGTTGTTTAGGTTGTGACCCTGATGGAAAATGGGAAATGTAAATCGTTAAATATTAGACTTTTAAAAAAAGGTATTTATACAAATAACGTTCGGAAATTAGTGTTCTAGAAGTTTATTTTAGACATTATCTTTATAGAATCAACTGTTTAAGGATTATTTTGGGATCTATTTTGCAACTTTAATACAAAATGGCTCGCGCCTACTCTCCTTCCAAGGTCAAAAATTTGCATTTTTCATCAGGGCCCTGGCCTAAACAACATATACCAAATTCGTAACTATGACTTTTCTTATTATTAGATTTAAAATTTGAATCGATTTTTCTTAACTTTACGGTTGTTGAATAAAGTCGATTGCATAATGTCGTGTTCTCCAACTAATGAACATAAAAATCCCTATAAATTTATATTTAAATTGTTTAAAATATAAATTAAGTTCTGTCGCTGTCACATTCCACATAAAATGGATAAAGCCTATACTGTTAAAATCTCATACATTAAATATAATATTATATAATGTTAATATATAACTTTATAGCCATTATCAATAAACTACATTATATAATTATATACTTTCCTAGATAATAAGATAAGATTTCATCGAAATAATGGAGAAATCACAGAAATGGAGGAACATTTATGTTATTAAATGCAGTTTTATGAATTATTAGTATTTTAATATTATGAAACACTTCTAATTGCAATTATATTCTTAAAAAAGTCTGCATTGTATTCATTTTTCGATTATTATCGGGTTTATTATCGAAAGTCAGTAACGGTCTCGACAGGGACAGGTGGAAAGATCGAGAAAAAGTTTAAAATAGACGGGAGTAGTGGATAGATAATAATATGTCAAAACATACTCCAAAAGAGTCGTTGGATTCTGAAGGAGACACCGTAAATAGTTCGAAGGATACCTTGACTGAAGGCAAGATGGGTTTTATTTCAGTTTTTTATTAGCAACGTATTGTCATACTTCCAATACATTGAAACATTTTAAATCGGTTATCGATAAGAGCCTATACTGCGATAAATTAAATGCGTTTATTTTATGGACGAAATTTTGCGAGGATAATCTTTAGTAATGTAATGAGAATAGGCTGAATAATGAATATGTAATATGTGCAGAATATTTCGAACCATCTATTATTTCTAGAGTGAAATTTTTCGGTAACTTTAATTTTGCTAAGATCATCTAGGTCTTTATGTCACAAGTTCAAGGAAAGTGGCGTATTTTTCATTGACATAACATAAAATGCATACATGCAAATTTATGAAATAATTATGAAAGAGTAAATACTCAAATGATTATTACCATCAGATACATAATTTTTTTTTTTTTAATTGTTGAAAGTACTGAATCTAAAGCTTTTAAATCATCGACCGTTGTACACATCAGAGCAGATGAAGACTAAGAAAGATTTTTAAAAAGAGCATTATCAAGATATTTTCATCAAATTATTCATATATGAAAATACATACGGCGTTTTAATTATTATATTATTATTATAAACATGGAGATTTTGATTGTGATTATCGATCTAAAATATGTGCATTTATCACCTCGTACCATGGTTTAGCTCGAACCATCGATATTTAAGATATTTCATGTGAAGATTAATTAAAACATTCAATATAATATAATACTTTGGAATTTTAACCAATTTCATAATAAAAATAATATAAATATAAATTATAAATACTCCTTAGCGATTGTTATAATTAAAAATGAAAAAAGAAAATTAAAAAGTAGTTAGAAGTAAACATAAAGTTGTGTAGTTAAAGAATTAAAATAATCAAAATTTTTGGATTGTTCAATTTGACCATGCCACTGAAATTCATAAACATTTATTGAACCAAAGATAACAGAAGTAAATGTACAAATAATAAATTTTAAAGGATTATGTTGTAATTAAGCAGCGCACACACTCACATTCATAATTATTAAACCACACCAAATAAAAATAAAAACATAAATTTTAACTTTAGGAAAATAAGAAAGTTTCGAGAGTTCTCACAACGTTGAAAACAACATGTATTAATAGTAATAATTTAATAGTAAATAATATAGTAATTGAATAAATAACCATTTGTTTAATAAATAAATGAAACTACGATTTTTGTGTATTATTCAAATTATACAAATGTCGAATAATAAGATTTTAGTATATAGGTTATTTAGTAGATAAAATAAAAATTAAAATTATACAACACATATTTTGCCAATTTACCAAATTTTAAAATAAATGGTAATATAACAGTTTATTGTAATTGAGATGTAGTATAATGTAATGTAATATCTTCTGAACTAATTTATCAACCTTTGAAATGAATTCAGCTGAAAGGAAATTTCTCTCAATTTTACGACTAGTTAGTTAATAGCAAGATAGTGGTGCAACGTCAAGTGGTAGCAATTTATCAAAAATGATCAAATCAAAGGAGTATCAATATAATATTCTATGTTAATAGGAGTAAAATTCACCGCAAATCAGAAAGCAATGTGCAGAAGCTAAAAACTTCATAGAAATCCGAATATTACATTAAAATCAGAAAATTTTTTGGCCATCTTTAAATATTATTATTTTATTATATGTTTCCTACCAATACTATGAAATTCGGAACCACAAATCTTCTAAAGATGATGGTCTCGATATTTTGTGAGAACATAGAAGACGAACACCCGCCATAGCCAAGAGCGATCCTATTTGTTACGCGTATGCTAAATTGATTTGATTTCAGGAAATAATAATTTCATAATGTAAGAACATTTTGGGGGAAAATATATATTCCAATATAATTATAGCTGGTTGAAATATTGTATAATAAAATATTGGAAGGACTCCCTTCATTAGATACTACTTGAAATACGAAAGAAAATTTTACTAGTTATACAAGTATAGACGAATTAATAGAAGAATTGTTTGTTCGTAGATATTGAATATTAAATGTCCTAAGAGCAATAAAGGCGTATTTCTGGAATCAACAACAAACTCCGTACTATGCCCGAGTCCTCGCGATTCCATGATACTGTATATTTGTATCATGGTATAAAAAGAGACCTATATCTGATTTATCTAAATCTGATTATAAGATTATACAAATCGCAATAAAATTTCAAAAGAAATTTCCTTAAATCATAATATTTGAATGGAATGAAGGATCCCCAATCATAATGTGTTTTAAATTTGTTGTAATTATTGTGTAAAAGGATTAACATACATGTGTAATAGAGTGGAGTGATGATATATGAACATTTTGTTAGTGTTTTTTTTAATCGGAATAGCATATTAATAGTACGTTGGTGTATCCTGATCACTGTTGATTGTAGTACATAACTTTTTACTTAAAATTCATCTTCCTCTTGAACCAAGTCGATTTATCCTTTTATGTAAGATATTTTTCAGGCACCTATTACTACTCAACTATTAGAGCTAGAATATTGAAGTATGTATGTAGCTTTCTAATACTTATTAAAGATTTAAAAAAAAATACATAATTCAAAAGCAAAAGATGAATTTTAAGAAAAAAGTTATGTACTACAACAGTGATAAGCATACACCAACGTACTATAAAAATGCTATTCTGATGTCGGATAGAAATCACTCCACCCTAATGTGTAAGCATGACATAGTGAAGTATTGATTATCATAGCAATCCTGTGTTGAGTGTTTCCTCTAATTTGACAGTTTCGTTACTGAAATTTTGAATAATAAAGATTTCCCATTATTAAATTTTGCTGTGTTGAATTAACTTAGTAAAAATAATTAAGCCAAATTTCAGAAAAGATGTCTTCGAAAATTACTGGTTATCATCAAAAGGTGTTTAGCCGACATCAGATGCAATAGTTTAACTTGCAGCGAGAGATGATTTGGCCCAAATTCTGGCTAGAGCGTGAAAATGGTTGCTGCGGGTGCTCTTGATCGTTCTCGACATTCCAAAAGCATTAGGCTGTTTATTTTTTTTTTACTTTACAATATTAGAACGGGGATAAAGTTATAATAATCAATAAAAATGTTGTTAACATTTTATTATTAAGCAAAAATTTTGGGCTCATCAGAGAAGAGGACAAGTTCTTTCAAGATAAAATTGATAAATTGCTTAGAAGATACTACATACTATGGTATTTGTTAAAGATTTAAGTTTTAGTTTGAAAACTGATTAGTTCTTTTACTGTCATTTGTAATTTAACATTAATAAGACTCACCTTCATCATAAGCAATAAGGTATTAAATACAATCAACATCATAATGAAATATTCAAATGGGGTTGACACAACCACTCTCCAAACTTTGTATTTGAAGCTATTTCTTTTACTAGGCATGTACCGTTCTAGTGGACGTGCACCTATTGTAAAGTCTATACAGGATTTCTAAAAATAAATTGCACCCAGTTTATTAGAAACTTGGAATTCCAAACAAAAGATAAATTTAAGTTACTTGATTTTTATCGATTTCGCCGTCTTGTAATTCGGCTTCGCCTTGTTCCTGAAATGTTATAATAATCAAGGCCACGAATATGTTAACAAAGAAGAATGGAAACACGATAAAGTAGACTATATAAAAAATGGACATTTCAATTCGGAAATTTTGTATTGGCCCCTTATTCTCGTAAGTGGCGGCCATAGAATTTTGTAAAACTCTGTAAGAAAATAAAATAATATGTTACAATTTGAAAAAGGTAAAATTATAACGAAAATATTACTGTGGCCAGCCTTCACCAGTCTGTACGGCAAATAGTGTTAGCATAGCTGTCGCAACGTTATCATAGTAAAAGCTCTGCGGTTCCCATTTTCTTTCAACAATACTAGGAAGCTTTCCCTCTTCCTCGAATTTGAAAAATGTTCCCCTAAAAATATATTATAAAAAAATCGTACAGATTTGTACATAACATATTGGTTGTTGGAAAATTCTTACTTGCAATCGATAGCCGTATGCTTACTCGGATCCGAGCAATAGAAAAATTTTCCATTAAATAGCTGTACACCGATTACAGCAAATATAAATTGGAATAATATGTACACGATTAATATATTTACAACATTTTTTAGTGAATTAACAACACAATCGAACACGGCTTTCAATTTTGGAACACGTTTGATGGTTTTTAATGGCCGCAGAACTCGTAACACTCGCAACGATTTGATAGTCGACAAATTTTGTCCGACATTACCACCCTTCTCGCCGGCCATATCAAATCCAAAACTAACTGCTGCACATATAACTACTACCGCATCCATTATGTTCCAAAAATCACGTAAATAACTACCCGGATGCAATATAATACCCAAATCTACCACTTTTAACAACATTTCTATTGTGAAAACCCCAGTAAATGCATAATCGAAATGATTTAAAACTTTGTTTTGATGTGAGTCTTCCTCTACTGGATCCTCACAAGCTAATGCTATTGATGATAATGATATAACTAACATGATGAAAAAATCGAAATACTTTAAGTTCACTACCCAATGGGCAGCTTTACGTATTCTAAAAAACGAAAGAAGTAATGAAGTTATTGACGGGTTAGTTATTAGGGGTTAGTTATTGTTACGGGTTAGTTGGAGATAGTATAAACATTGATGAATATGGTAGCATATCTTTAGGTTTTCCTTCAGCATCTCCATCCTCCTCTGCATTTTCGGCTTTATCATCTTTACCCTTGTGCGATAGAGTGGTGTTTAAGTCTATACGCGTACCACCATCACCTTGTAGAGCTTCCATTTCCTTTTCTAATTCTAACAGTTGTTTTTCCTTATCTACCTCCACTTGTTCCTCTTCGGCAGCTGTTAATTCTTGGGCATTTGCTAAATTATCGACAGCGATAGCCAAGAAAACGTTTAGTAATGTATAGTTACCGAATAGTACCAGTACAATGAAATAGCTTTAAATGAAATACAGTAAGTAAAATACGATATAGGAAATTTGAACTAATTATTTACAGGGAGTATATCATTCCTTTTTGATGGCCTCCTTGTGATTCAATTCCTTGATACATAACTTCATTCCAATCTTCTCCAGTTAGTATTTGAAAAACGGTCAACAAAGCAATAGGAAATGTATTGAAATTGGTTGGTGGCGTTCCTTCAGCAAAGTTGAATTGCCCTCCAAATAATTGCATACCAAGTAATGCAAATATTAGAATGAACAAGAATAGCAGGAACAACAATGAAATGATTGAACGCATTGAATTCAACAATGACACAACCAAATTTCGAAGCGATGACCAATATTTCGTTACTTTAAATATCCTAAGCAAACGTAATGCACGCAATACAGATAATCCAAATGATCCACCCTTTAATTCTGACCAGATCACCTCAAATATTGACCCGCATATGACAACACAGTCAAATCGATTGAAGGCTGATTCAAAGTATATACGTGGTCCCAGTGCATATACTTTTACCCACATTTCAAGCATGAATAGGCCAAGAAATGCGAACTCGGCATAATCTACAAACGAATATAAATTGAATTAATCGAACCTCTCTATGCCAACACTCAACATACACAAAAATGTGGTAAGAAAATCTGGTTGACCGTAATGTTCAACAGCAACGCAAACCGTGTTGAAAAATACAAGTACAATGACAAACCAATAGAACCATTGTGTTTTCACAGTATGTCGTATCCAAAAACGGAAGCGTTTCTCTGCTCTTAAAAATCCTTTACAACTCCCTTGATTTTGGACTTTAGATTTGAGAAAGCCTAAAAAATATAATATATGATATTAATTTTTTTTATACAAATTTATTGTATATCAGTATTTCTACATTAATTAGTAAGTAAAACTAAAATTTGTAATAATTAAATTAATTAAATAACTAACATAAGAATCAACCTGTGTATTGAACAGACTGTTTCCAAATAATAAATAGGAAGTATCCTTATGATCAATATGCACATTTTTAGGAAACAATCTGAACAAATTAATTTTATGTGTGTAAAAGTGGCATGCTTTAATAATCTCACTTATATATCAATTGTAACAATAGTTATAACTGTACACACTATATATTGTCTATAATCACTATAAATGTAACTTCTGAAAGTAAAACTGTACTAAAAGCAGTATGCTTACAGTAAATTAAAGTAATGATTTAAGCAGCCCAACTGGGATTTTATCACGGACCTATTCTCACGAATATTAAATAATTTTATATGAGTCCTAGAGGTAATATTTTGTAAAAGTGTAATATTTTTTGAAAGTTCGAAGCGAATGAAAACAGCGATCTTATGAACAAGAACAGAAATGTGTTAGAAATAAGATTTGATCAAGAAATAATTTAGAAAATCAGTAGACCTGTTCGCGAGCTATAACATACAACCAGTGAGGGGATTACGACGCGGAATTATGGACATAGAAGAAAATATGGATATGATGATGATGATGATCATTTATATGAATGATGATTCAAATAAAGGCTAAATGAAAAAATAAAATATAAAATATCTATGTATACGCAAAATAGTTACGAATACATATAAATAAAAATATGGTAAAACTTTTCGTTACTGTATCCATATTTTTATTTTTTTTGCAACCCGTACCTTCTGACATGGAAATTGTAAAAATAAAAATTATGGAGAGAGCAACAGCAAAGTTTATTTTAATTCATATATATTCTCTCTCTTCTCTACTAATTTATATAACAATTATATTCCTAATCGTCCATAGCAATCATCATCATATCCATATTTTCTTCTACATCCATAATTTCCCGTCGTAATCCCTACACAGCCATAGATAATATTTCCGAATGTTAATCTAGGTCTAGGTCAATAGTTCGATTGTTGGTCTACATACAGGTTTTGGACTCAACCTTATACACACCCTTACCCTTCTTGTCAATCAATCTTGACATCAATTCCCGTAGTATTTAGAACAAATATAATTTTAACGTGGAAGTATTCCAGTAAAATATGTTAAAAAATAAAAAATTTACAGAAAAAATCCGCGTGAACAATAGTAGATGAATCTTGCACCCGTAGCCGGATTCCGTTCAAGTTTTCTACAATATTTTCTATTCATAATAGATTAATATTTTTCACTCAACATACTTTATTTACCACAGAGTGATAAATCAATTTTTAGTCAGCAGAAAATCAGTTGATAAAGAAGTAAAAACATTTTACAAACGTCAAGGGTACCACGGGGCCCCGGCAAAAATTTTATCGGGGGCCCTTATGCTAAAATTATTTAGAAAGTTTAATTAAATACGTACGACCAAATATTTAGGAATATAATAGCGAGGATTGTATTGAAATAAACATTTTTAATATATCATTTTCATTGCACAACAGGGATAGCGAATTCAGGCGGGTCTGCCCCATTGTGCTTCGCAAATCATACTTAATCAGTTTTAGCCTGGAGAAAGACTTAAACTTATATCAATTTAAACTTAATATATTAATTATTTTATTAGTAATTGGGGATTATTTTCTTGCAATCAGCTGCATACTACTCTGCAGGAAAAAAGGTCTCAAATAAGAACTGAGTCACCATAAGTTTTCTCAAATATACGATGTGCTTCGTGTGCATTTTAATTCAAATCAAAGTAATGAATAAGAACGTAACGGAAAAACGACTAATCGCGGTTCATTTTATTTCGATTGAAAGACAATAAAAATGAGTAAACAGCTGATGGCGTCTTTTAACTAAATTTTATTGTGAAATTTGAAACTTTCAAAACGACATCAATTCCAGCTCTCTTGAAAACGAAATTTGCAACTTTATCCACTGGTGGTAAACTTTCAATGCAATCTCCTATTATATTAATATGAAATCTCCTAATATAAATTTGGCAGCATTTTTGAGATAATAATTCCTAAAATTCACCAATTTTTTCCGCTGTCTATTCGGATATTCCTATTTAGTTTCGAGAATCGAAAGTTTTAAATGACGAAAAATATACCGTGCGTCATTGTGGATTGGCCGTAATATCATCTGTCCACAATATTATAAAATTGCAGCACTCTAGCAAATGTATATAATTACTTAAATATATTTTACAAAATAATAGATATCGCATTTTGCAACGGTAATTAATAATAAATATTAGCAATTAGCGAGAATATTTCTCAGGAAAGGGTTTTCAGCCACATATTCTAATTTAACTTCTAATAAAATATAGTTAGTGAATGTGAAGAAATATTAATTCTATACAGTATTAACAATGGTTTCAAGGAATGATTGTTTTACCTCTCTTCTTTTTCTTTGGGACTGGAAAAAAATTATTTTTATGTATAAATCTTGTTAAAGTTTGGTATTTTTCTAACAAACTATTATGGTAAGTTGAAACGATAATAGGAATTATAATACTAACAATCAAACTATTACTAATGATTCTATATTTTTACAAAATGGAATTGTTTAGTAGTGTGAATGTCTAATATCTGTATTAAAAAAAATTAAACTACAGAGAATTTATAGGAAAATCATACTACAATATTAATTTAAAAATTATTATTTTACCATCATCTCCACAGTCATCATCCCCTTCTTCTTCTTCAGTATCTGTAGATTTGGATTTTCCAAGATTTTTTAACTTTTTCTTTTTGGCTGCTGCCCGTCTACGTGCTACAATATAACACAAAAACTCAGTAAATAAAATTTTAATTAAATTTAAATAAGTATTCATTACCTTCCATAATATGCATTTTTTCTTCTTCGGTCGTGCGTTCCTCAGCTAATATAACTTCCTCTAGTTTAGTTAAAATATAAAAGTTATATTAATACCAAATAATCCCACAACTTATTAAACATAAATGCTGAAATTATATATGCATAACATTCACAAAAACTAGCAATTATTTAAAGTATAATTATTAATCAATTAAACATTAATACTCTACCCGCTTTACATATCCATTCCACATAACCGTTAAGTTCACGTTCAAGCTGCTGAGCCCTTCGCAGCTTTAGAAATTCTTGTCTATTTTCTACTTTTTCTCTTTCTTTAGCAAATTCACTACAATTATACAGGTATAAAGTTATTGACTCTTGTTAGCTATATCTATACTGTAGCACTATTAAAAGTTATTGAGTTGCGATTACTTTAGGTTAAATAAACAAAAAAAAAGAAAGTAATGGGGACTAGCAAGTCAGCAGTAGTATTCGTTTATTACATTGGGATGAGCTATCTATGTCTTTTTGGATTAAAAATAAAGTTAATAGCTTTTAGATAACTTACCAAATCATACACCATATATATATATAGAGCAATTCCAGGCCAAACTTACACCCTCTAGTCGCGACTCCTTTCGATTTTGATTAGTCTCAAAATTTGTTAGGGTTGAAAAAATATTCGACACGTATCATTGAAAAAATATTCGACATTGGTTCGCCCATTCGACTTATAGTTACGAATACAAGGTAACCCAATTCCCCCGACCATCGAGGGGGTACGGAGAGAGGGGCCCGAAAATCTAAAATAGTAAGTACATGGGTTTACGAAACGAAAACAATGGCTTTTGAAATTCTTCCATGGGACAATTTTGCACTGAGTTAAGGATATTTAAAGATTTTCATTGGGACATAGATTTTACGATCCCAATTCTTTTTCAATAATCCTTCAGATTAGTGAATAATACGTTATGGAAGCGAAAGTATGAAAATTATATCTCAAAAACCAGCCCGTGTGCCAACGTAAATTTGTGATATGATAATTATTAAGATTAGGGCTTTGGAAAATTCTTTTTTGTGGGGATATCTCCATCGGAGGGGGTGAACAATTGAAAAAACTGTACAAACTGATTTACTCATTAAGAAATTTTTTTCAATTTAAATTTAATAATACCGAAATACTCCATTCAATACTGTTCATTTGATATATCACACAAAAAAATAGAATGAGCCGCTTAGGAGTTATCAGCGTTGGAACAAGTCGCAAATTCATAACTGTAAGTCGGATAGCAAAACAAAAAAATACGTATTGAATATTTTTTCAACCCTTACAAATTCTGAAACTTATCGAAATCGAAGGGTTGGGTCCAAAATCACTATTATTTTTGTAAACTTTGGCATATAACGGTGATACATATATACTATATATATATTTTATTTTAATATTTAGCATTTATATTGTAGATTGATCCGAATTTTATGTAGCTATGTATGCTATTATGAAAGTTGGGATTTGCCTACGTACACTTTAAAATTTTGCCATATTATAAATTACAGATAATTATATATTAGCCGATCAAAAGGCTGAATATTATTAATATGTTACTATTAGACTTGGAGGCCTACGTATGTTTGTGTTAGAATATTACAATTTCCAAGCATATAATTTTAATACCCATACCTCTCCCGAAAATCTATACATTGAGGCGTATTCTGCTCATAGATCTCAATAACAATATTTTAATATTATGGTAATGTGTGTTGTGTTATAAAACACCAGTAAATTGTCAAACAATAAGATTGGGGTACTTATTTAAACTTATTAAAGTAGAAATACAAATTTGGTTTTCATAACAATGAAACTTGCATGAATAAATAATTGTTTTTATGCTGATCCGCTGACAAATTACTGCAAGTTGAGCGTGTCTTACGAAAATAGATACCAGCTATTGTATTATTCATACTTAGCATCGATAGTCCGATGATATATAATATAATATACACCGAAAGGTGAATTTTTCTACTTAGATTAAACTAATATATTTAACATACATTTGCATTGTTACTAAAGCGGATACATTTGAAGAAGCGACATATTCGCATTTCTCATAGTCTGCCCAATATTGTTTAATTTTAAACTTGCTTGTAATTTTATTTAAAGGATTTTTTTTATTCATCTGTAATTAATTTGAGTCTTAAAATAAAGGTGTAGGTGTGGGGGTGGGGGGAGGTTTCAGGCGAACTATTCTATGCAAATTCTATAAAGGCCTTCCTTGATCAAACCAGTAATACATATTTTTTATCTATATCTAGCATATTACACTACCCAACCACATTCGTTAAGATTAAGTCATCATTTATTTATACACAATTCTCAATTAACCTGCTTGTGTAATCCAATCTAGATACGATGTCATTGCATCAGCAAACATTTGTCTAGAACGACTTTTCTGATATTGAACACGTCGATCGACACGATTTTTTTCATTCGAAAATTCGCTATTAACATTATGGAAAATTAGCTGTAGTCTTTATAAATAATGAATTTTTGGAGAAAATAGAAGACCGAGTATATCCATACAACCGTATAAGTAGTTATATGCGCGGATCAAATTAAAATATAAGAAAACATCTATAAAATATTTGTGTATTAACTTACCCACTGAGGACACCGAGAACTAAGTTGAGCATAAAAAACGATCCCAGTACTATAAGAGGCACAAAATAGACCCAGTTACATGTAGATCCTAACGCATCGTTAGTCTATTTTAGAATTAGAAAAGTAGTTATAACGTATTAATTTTAAATCATTAATTATAAACACAAATATCCATAACATTAATTATTAAATTTGTTACAACATCCTTTACTAATTAATTACCGATTTTCCTAAATAATTATTAAAGGATATGAAACATATAAAGCACACTGACTTATATAGCTTTACAATATTAGTAATAATTTAGTTACTAAATTAAGAAGAGAGGTTGGATAAATACACAAATATACACAGGAAGAACACAACATCAATTCGATAAAATTGGGTAAGTCATTAATAAAATGGTAAAACGGAACGAACTATAATTAAATCGTAAAATATATACTCCACATCACCTTAAGTAATCCATGACCTAAATTAAATATTCTATAGATATTCTTGTCTTATATCTAATCTATAGATTAAAAATACAGGATATGTTAAAATAGATTTATTCACCTAAAACGTTAGAGTAGGTGCGCGTCAGCAAATCAATTAGAGATGGGTTGCTAATTAGCAATCTGTTAATATTTAGCTGTTAATCAAAGGTAGCAGTTGTTAGCAGCTAATGATTTCTGAAAATAATAGGTTTGAAATTAACAGTTATAATTTTTTTTTAACTCACAATCAGTGTGTGTGTACACAATTTTCACTTCGGTAAAGATCGCCTTTTAATATGATAGATTTTGCTAACAGCATTAACTTGTTGTTAATGATAATATTTCAATGATAATGTAATCAAATCAATG
>JANTOP010029548.1:0-11924 GCA_027564815.1 Symmerus nobilis | reverse complement strand
AAATAATAATAGAATGATTTTTCAAAAAATAGTTAAAAGAAATTAAAAAAAAAAATTTTTTTTCAAAAAAAAAAATTATTTTTCAAAATTTTTCCAAAAAATTTGAGAATGAATTTTTTTATTACAATATTAAATTATGACAAATATTACATATATGGTAAAAAAAACTATTCTAGGAAATAGTTTTTTTTCGAAAATTTGAGAAAAATGTTTGAAATAATGGAACAATGGAGAATTTAGTTTCTCAAAATAATTAAACCCCCTAATTTTGGGGCCGTGGTGGCTTATATAGGGCGCAATAATTGAATTATCACTTTTCAGAAAAATGTAAATAATTCATTGTTAAATTTTAAATTCTAAAATTTGGGTTACAATTCATTTAGGGATTGATTTAATAAAGATTGTGATATTGAAAGTTAAAGGGGTTATCACAAGTTATATTTTTAAAATCAAGTCAAACTTGATTTTTAGAAAGCAGAATTTCTCAATAATTATTTGGCTATTTTTATTTACAATAAATAAATAAATTTAATCAAAAAACACCCAAGTTACAATTTAAAGTTAATTTAAGAGTAACTTAATTAATTTATTAATTTTAAATAAGATTTAAGAGTACGATTACCCATAGTAGGTATTAAGGAATCCCTTTTATAAAACATTCATTTTATATGTATAGTATACATTACCCTATGCCTTTGTAGGATTTGGGACAAGGAGAGCAATTGGAAAGCAGTAAATTTCGAAAAGGAGTCGATTAGGGGATTATATAGGTGATCTTTCATTACATTGAGTTCAGGAAGTCCTGTAAAAACTTATATGGTTAAAATCTCGTCAAAATTGAATTGTTAAAAGTTTTTCTAATCTAATCATGTCAATTTATTTCTAAATTTTGTTGAAGATTTTTTTTTAAAAAGAATTTATTTTAGCAAGAAAATATTGACGCCTTCGATTTTATGGAATTTTCCTGGACAGTCTAGCGGAAAACTTAAATTTCTGGAAAATTGTTTTGAGGAATCGAAAAATCTAATCATGGGATCGTAAATCTAAGAGTGCATTGAGGATATTGTAAAATAAATTTTTTTAAAAAATCAACCCCCTGATTTTATGGGAAGGTCGAGGAAAATGGTTATAATGTCAATTAATACATATTTAATCATTTTAATTTCTTGCACAAAAAACCGAAATTATTCAGTAAATGTGCTAGAAATTAATCGATTTTTTAGAAATCGATTTTGGAAGTAATTTTAAAAATATAATTTGTTAGAAAAGTTCTTATCATTTTTATTCCATTAACTAAAAAAAGGTCATCCCCTAAATGAACCGAATCGGAAATTTTTTAATTTGTATTTTTCCAGGAAAACACAGACATTTTTCTGAAAATTTACAACTTAATAAGCACTTCAAACATACCCATCAAATTTGGGGGTTAATTTTCCCAATATTTTCAGAAATTATATTTCTCATTATTTATTTCGAAATAATTTTGCGTTATTATATTTTCGCCGTTTTGGAGAAAACGTTTAAATAAAACTATATTTCTTCAGAACGGTCTTGAAAATAATAGCGAATTATAGAAAAATTTAATTATTCGTTGAAATCCCTAGAAATTATTGGGTTTCGATTTTAGGAGTCATTTTTAAAATTCATGAAAATTGGACTTCAAGGGAGTCAACTTAGTCAACCCAGTAAATCAGCTACCTGTGAATTTTTTCGCAAAATAAACCTCATATTAATGAGTTTGTAGTCATAAGTTCTATAATACAGAATTAATTGATTGCAGACACCTTGTTTGTTCATAAGAGACGGAAAAAATAGAGTTTCTGTTCTTATAAAAAATTCTTCTTATGAAAAACAAAGTGTCTGCAATGAAGTAAGACAGGATAGCTAAAAGAGATAAGATTTATGATTTTTGATGAGCTATCCTCCGATACTAATTTTCTCTATTAACCCAAAACTAAATATCTCAAATTCTTATTCATACATTAAGAAAAGGTATTATTGAATTATCAGCGATTATTGATAAATGTTGAAAACCCTTTAACTTTGTATCCACCACTTTCCTCCAGTTGATTCGCATCATTATCATATTGAAATCAAAACATTTTTTTTTTGTAAATATCATGCTCAACCACCCCCAAGCCCACTTCTAAATGCCTTCCCCAGTCATTCCCATATTCAATTCCCGTACATCTTCCCATAAATTTTTATCGCTTCGAGCATTAGATACGATTAAACGTACAACATCAGCGGTAGGAGATGTCGTATTTCTTTTCATATTAACATTAGATTTATTATTAGGATAAATATATAATTTAATGGGATATTTGTGATATATAATCTACCATATTCGCCCCCACCCAAAAATGTATTACCCCGAATCCACGCAGATGACGTTCGATAAAAATGGGTCTATGATTAAGCGGAAAAAAATGAATGAAGCATCAGTAGGGCTGATAACGAAAAATGTCGCATTTAGATGAGAAGAGAAAAAAAAATTGATTGACAAGCACTTAACAGGGACAAGGAAAACATATTTCGCGGACCTTGTTTGAATAAGTAAATAGACATTTCACCTACACCATAAATGGTTGTGCTAGATCATTCTAATATTGACGACCGACCGATATGTATATGGAGAGATATTATACGATTTATCTATATGATTGCTAGTTTCTATTCTGCAGATTTCTACCCGTTTTATCTGCAGAGTTTTCCTCAAGTGATAAATGTGTATACGGTGAAAATTCGTTTGACATGTTTATTCGGGTACAAACCAGTTGAGGTGATGATGGGTTAAGCGCTATCCACTTAATGATACAGCGAGAATTTTAAATTGAACAGTTAAGTCATAAGATAACGAGACTTCGAAATAAATTATTCTTGCCAAAAAATAATTTCCTTCTCGCCTTTCGCCCCTCAATTATATTATAAAATATTACCCAAAAAAAAAAAAATTAATTAATTTTTTCTCATCATCATTTAATTTCTTTTTAAATTTTGGCAATTTATTCTCCGTTAGCTGCATTATATATACAAATAAATTGTTAAATATACTCTGGGAATATATGAAATGTGCCTGATATCCATCTATGAATATCCTGAATCTGATGATAATATCATTGGGTAAGGTTTAACAGGCAAAATAAATTTATATAAAATAAAATATCATACATCAGTCATATATTATTAAATATTTATTCATATGTTATTCGTAAGGGAGACTGGGGTTAAAATGAGTATGTTATTGTCAATACCGGAATCCCCAAATTCATTCCATTACCCAATACTACACTAAACTGCCTGAAAATTATCGCAGACATAAATGAAATGAAATAGAAATATGTATGGTAATTCGAAAAAAAATATATTTTAATAAATAAAGGTTGAAATTTATAAAAGTTGTCACACAAAGTGGACCCCATTGCTGTTCATCCTTTTTTTTTGTCATACTTAATGGATATGAAAATTATTGGATAGATGAATCTGTATATCAAGCTACTGTTTTTGGGACAGGCATTATTGAATTTGTTTCTTAATAAATGTCATATAAAATATATGCCAAGATACCACCTATATGGTTGAATAATCATTACAGAAATTAAAAGTCCTTGTCCTTTAAAAAAAATACCTTAAGGGGAATTGAACCCCTCGAATAATAAGTATAATTTATTTCCATCAAACACCTTTAGGTGTAAAAACGATAAAGAAAATCCACTTATTCAATTTTCTTTTCTATTTACGAATCCTACGGTTATGGTTCCCGAAAAAATTATTATTAAGATGGGCATTGGACTTGTAGAAATGTCTGTCTAGCTGTTTGATTGAAAAATTGAAAAAAAAAAATTGGTAGATAAAGTAAAGGGAAAAATTTCCACTAAACAAGGGTTGAAATTCTGTGATTTTCTTTCTATTATTTTTCCTTGATTCAATTTCGTTGACATTAACTACAACAAATGATGAGAAAAATAGATTAAATTAGATAAAAATGAATGTTTCGGTCGATTTGTTGTGTGCAAATTGATTATTTTCGAATATTATGTAATGATAAACGATATGACTTTCAGAATACATATATTTTTTGATACAGATAGATAGTTTTCATATCGAATTCAATTTATCCCTTTACCCGATTATTCGCCCACCCGCAATAATGATGATGAAAAACTACCAACAACCTATCGCAATACGACCGTCCCATGTATTTAAGGGATGAAAATCAATCTATTGCTAATTTAACCATTTCCATTTCATCCAGTTAATCTAATATATAAATAATAATGTGTCCTGGATTGTTTTTGCTTGTTATCGTCTACTCAAACCCTTATAACCGATTTCCCTAAATATTTGTTTGGTCCATTTCATCAAACGTCATCATCATCAACAATGGGATTGAATATCGACAATATAAGTAATCTGGGATAATGAATATCGTAATATAGGGAAAAAATTAAGAAAGCGATGCGAATCGATTATGTGGAAAAGAGATAAAGTGAAATTTTCGAAAGATTTGTCTTAATACTTTTCTTTCTAGGATCTATTCTAATAAATTAAGAAATCATCACGAAATAGCAATTATAAATTTAAGAATAGTATGTACGGGTTAAATAAGATTTTTATTATAAGAAGTAGATAATTAAATATAATTAAGTATATATATAAGTAATTATATTTAAGTTCGATAAAATATTAAGTAAGTCGTTCACACTTATGAACCGTGTGTAGCAACTCCAGAAAATATCCGTATCATATATCATGCACAATAAATAAATTTAAATAAAATCGGAAACTTCCGTTAAAAGCCTCCGCGGATAATTAAAATCTCTACGAAAGCATTTAATTTCGGATTGAATATTTATTCAATGAGCTTTCGAGATTTTTCAATAATTTTTTTAGGAAAAATTTGAAATTTGTTAAAGGATTTTCAAACGTAAAAAATTAAGTTGGAAACATTGAGCTTTCGTTGAGCTTTTAATAGTTTGTATCAGCTTTCTACAAGACCTCCAAATTTCTTCTAAATTTAATGAACAGGATAAAAATACGATTTCAAATTGTATAAAATGACACTTTAATTTAAAGCTTTCAATGAGCTTTCGAGATTTTTGAATCGTTTTTTGGGAAAATTTGTAATTTCGTGAAAGGACCGTTATTTAGATATAAAATTGATTTTAAGACGAAAAAAAATAAAATCGAAACCTAAAGCTTTCCTTGAGCCTACATTGGTTTGAGAAAGCTTCTGGCGAAAATGTCATATTTTATATAAATTAAATGAATCGAATTAAAATTAGATTTCAAAGTATATAAAACCAAACTTTAATTTTAAGCTTTCTATGAGCTTTCAAGATTTTCAAAGCTTCATTTTTAAATAAGTTGAAATTTCGTTAAAGAGCCGTTATCTGGATTGAAAGTAGATTTTAAAACTTAAAAAAATAAGTTCGATTCTTTAAGCTTTCGTTAAGCTTTTAATAGTTTAGTTTAATAGATGAGCCATCTACGCAAATTCCATATTTCATTTCAATTTAATGTATCGCATTAAAATTCGAAACCAAATTATAAAAAAGACATTTTAATTTTAAGCATTCCATTAGCTTTTGAGATTCTTGAACTTCTGCTTTGGAGAAAATTTGAAATTTCGTAAAAGAATCATTACCTGGATAGAAAATAGATTTTAGGACGTATAATGTTCGGAAAATAAAGCTATCTGGGAGCTTCTAAGTTTTTGCCGAGCTTTTGTAAGAAAAGTTTAGTTTTGAAATTTTTGTATTTTTCGTCAACTAATTTATAAACTTCCTGCATTATTACATTTCACGAATTTTTAATTTTTCTTAGATAAAATTCAAGTTTTCCGAAATATTTAATTTCCCTAACTATAGTTATTACCTAACTGTCAAACATTTAGATTACACTGATAAAGGCTGTAACATTTTGTTAAGGGATCATAAAATTCTGCTCACCTTATCGAGATGCTGACCGCACGCCACTGTATTTTACTATAATTTACTAATTTTCATTGAACGATCTTAAATCTATTTAAGATGATCTGTGTTTTTTAATCGAGCATCTCTTATGTAGAAAAAGATATCCTTTTATTTATCGACTATTCCCAGAGTTTCAGAATTCTCAGCTTTTGCGACTGCTTTTCCCATCTATTCTGAGGATTTAATAACATTATCGGAATTTTGTAAAATTTATCAGAATTTTCCCAACTTCATCAGCTTTTCTCGGAATTTTCTCAATCTCTTAAAAACTATCCCATGAGAAAATGTATGGAGAAGTTTTGAATCAAATTTCCGATCAGAGAACACAGTCCTATGACCAGAGGAGTTCTTTTCTAAAAAGTAAATCGGGAATAGAAAGAAAACTTGTTAGAAAAGGTGGGCTCTGGTTTTCTTACTAAAAAGTTTTTGAAAAATTTCATAAAATAAATTACTAATAGTATTTCCGATAATTCAAACTTTGAAATTTATTTTATGAAATTTTTTCAGATTTTTTTTTAAATAAAAATAAAATTTCATATTCTGTTTTGCTTGTTATTAATTATTATTATTTATTTCTTTGCAATCTATTTTAAAATGTATGTTAATCAACCCCCTTAAATCTTGTCAACCCCAAACATTTCAGTTATTTTTATATCAGCACTTGTCTCATAATACTCATCTATTATGTTACTCCTCTTCCATATATCTAATTTCATTAATTTTTGATTTTTCTATTTTGGTATTGGATATGCAAAGCCTGTTGCTATTTTCTGTAATAAAAAAATTTCCATCATTTTCCTTAACCGGAATCTGGTAAAGGAGAAAAAATCGGAAGACGAACGTTTGACACGTGCATCGAACGATTTGTGGGGGGAATCCCACATTGATATGCACAGCACATATCGATGTTTTGACGACACTAAAAATGAAAATGAAATGAACCAAATAAAACGACTTTATATATCTCCAAACCACCAACCCACCAAATGTTTGATATGATAACGAATCAAATGGAATGGTAAAATGTTAGAAATTGCCTGTTATAATAGTTAATCACCGTTCTCAATTAGGGTTATATAATAGTATTAAGAGATTAAACATTGATAACGGGATTTCATGTTGATAAGGTTTGGGATATCAAAGAATATTTCAACTATCATTTCAAAAATCAAAAATCCGTGTCAAAAATCATGAATATTTTTTCGTTAATGGCTTTTCCAACTAGCTATCGGCAATATATCCATTATTTAAGATTACTTTCTACCGAAATGATAGAGCAACGTTTGTTAGGCCATCGTTTAATTCTAAATGCAAAACGCCACCTGTTTCAAAGTGGTCTCGAGAGATTTAAATCATAATATATCCTGGGCCATGGTATTTGATGCACGTTTTATTTATATTATCTTCCATCATTTTGAATGTAAATTTCCGGCGAGCAAGAAATGTCGCGCTCATTTAGAATGTTTTAAATATTTTTTTTTCCATCCCAATATATAGCTACCAGGATTTGGTTAGGGGTTGAGACTTTTGTTCAGTGTAACCTGTTCAAATATTTCCAGAGAACGAGAGATAGATAATATGCTATTCTAGTCATCTATTGTGATTTAGAAGTTTTTTGTTTCGTATATTAAAATTTGGAATGGGTATGACATTACATGGATATTACATGTTGAATATTAATGAAAATTAACAGAACCCCTATTAAGACCGGAAAATTTTCTAGATTTTTGGTTGAGTTACGCTTATTTATTCAAGATATTTTATCTTAAATTCACACTAAAAATTCCGGCCTCAATATTATATTATATTAAAATATCCATTTGTCTCAATATCTATCATCCATTAATATATCCAACTTATAATCTAATTAGATATTCTAATGGTTCCTGTCAGACGTCTGCAATATATTACTGGTCATCGCACTTTTATTATCATGAAATATTACTTTTATTTTAATTCAAATGCAATACCCATTACTATTACTACACATCCATTAAATATCAAAACATACCCCGAAATCGAAATTTAATTTTGAAAATTCCGTTGGCCAGTAAAATTGTTAATGGGTCTGTACATTTTAACTAGTGGCCAGTCAGTCAAAAGTAAATTTTTTTTTTAATTCGGGTTTTCATTACTCGGTCTCTTGCCAAAACCGTAATGCAGTAAAAATAACTCATGCAACAATTATACAGATATTATTATTATTTATTATTTTTAAAATAGGGTATCCCTTTTTTATTATTGGAGAGAATGGAATTCAAATAATTATATTACAGGAGTAATGAAATTCCTTGTTGCATTGCCGTTGTCAGGGATGATTTTTAATCCGTCTGTAAAAATCATATATTTTATATTATTTTTTTTTGGTTCGAAATGGATATTGTTGCATTAAAGATATGTCCACTGGTGTGAAATTATGTTGCACTAAAATATGCAAGATGGGATACACTTTAAATCTATTCAAATTTTAAGATATCACATCAAAATCCATTATATGAATCCCATAAATTTTCATCCTTTCGGTTATTTATTAAACATTAAAAACTAACAATCTACAACCCTGTATTATGTATTTGTAAATTTTCCATATTGTTGATGAAAATACTATGGAAAAAATGTACTGTATATTTCTTTACCATGGGTAAACATAGAAAAATCATTGGCTCCGAATTGGCGACAAGCACGGGCCAAAAATGCCCAAAAAAAAAAAAAAAAATTTGAAATCATGTTATGAAACGCTAAAAGGGATGAACATCAGACAAGCAAACAGATGAACGACAAGAAAAAAATTTGTTTGTTTGGTTTTCAATGTGGGACTGTATTTCATAGAAAATCTCTCTAGATAAATATATAATATCTAGAGAAATTACAGGATAGAAAAAATATTTAATATTTCTACTGTAATTTCTAGAAAATATGATAATTTTAACCACCCTGTTCTTTGATAAATATTAGAAATATTTGCTGAGATGTATGAGTATCGAACGGACACAATAGTTGATTATTTTTGCCGACTTTTAGAAAAGATAAAAAAAATCTTCCTACCCGTCAGTTCCGGCAAATTGATGGTTGCTTCCAATCTAAATTAGAATAAGTTTTGATATACTTACTGCGTCTTCTAAAAAATTTGTATCTTACCATACATTAATACATAATATTTTACCTTATATTATGGAATTAAATTGGAATAATTTCCAAGGTCTAGGGAATTAAGACAAGCCACTGGTCCCATCGTCGACGGGGAACAGGGACGACTTATTATTTCACTTATATCTAAACATCGGCTTCATATCATCGTATGGTCAATCCCTATCGTTTAAGACTAGTTTCATTCTAATTTGGACTGGTTTTGATTAAAATAATTAATTTAAGGGGGGGGGCAACACTTTTCCGATTTTGGAAAACCGATTTTTTTTCATTTAAAAGGATTTTTAAAAATTCCGCTTTTTAGAGTCAATGCAGATATTTTTGTGCAACAGTGCACATCAATAAAAAATAACAAAACCGATATTCTTAATACTTTAAACTCGTTACCTCGAAACCATGTCTTCAATTGCGGTGGACACGATTCTTCTGCCTGTAATTGATGAATCACTTTGAAATTTTTTCCTGGTATTCTTAGATATATTCTCTAGTCCTTGATGGGAACAGATTTTTTGATTTCAAAAAAATTTGTATTTATTTTAAATCAATAATTTCAAAAAATAGGTCATTTTTTAAAAAATTTTATTTAGTGACCCACCATTTTTTAAAAAATTTTTTTTAAAAATTTCCTTTCCTTCAAGTACGAGATAAACTAATGTAATTTTAGTTTCTTTTTGATTTTGTAAATTTAAAGAATTCTTGCGCTGCCACACATCCGAGAGCATTACGGCTAGCAATTTTGATTATTTTTAATGCAAAAATTTTCAAATATAGCTAAAGGTATGCCATTTAATATACCACAAACATTTTTCATTACGGTAATACGGTTCTTACAAAAAAAAAATAGTAAAATTAGCCTTGATTTGGACGCTCAAAAGTGATGTCCCCTCTTAAATCGATTTGGTGTTTGGTTCCAAAGAGAACTTCTAACTTCAATTTAAAAATATAATCTGCGGGAGGACCCCTTAACATTTTCATATATTTAAATCCTTAAATACATGAGGCCATATCGATTAAAAAATTTAAATTTCAGAAAATTATAAATATTCCGTTAAAAACCGAGACTTTTTTTTTTTGGTTGGGTCCCATAAAAACTACCATCAACGCGGAAGTCTCGATTTTCTCGAAAAATTTTTTTCCTCCATTAATTTTAAAACTGTTGCTTGGTAACAATTTGGTATGATTAGATTTTCCGAATAAAATTTAGGTCAAATTTTGAAATTGTCAAATTTAATTCTTTCCTTCATTATGTATGAAGAAAATCCCCTATCTTAAAATTCCGTGCCCCTAATTTTGATGTTTTGATCTTGAATGAAAGAAGACACTTCTCGATAGTGAAATAAAATATTAAATGAACAGGTTCCTTTGGGAAAAATATTTGTTTTTTAATTAATTAAAATTATAATTTCCAAAGCTTCATGTCAAAACTCGTCTAAATTAATTGATTTCCACACGCTATTTTTTTCCTTTAATTCATTATTTCACTTCCAAATTCTAGGATCTTTATATCGGTAAATCATAGAAGAGTTTCAATTTAATAATAATGTCCTATCTCTTAACTTCCACCAAAATTAGGGGATTACTTTTTTTTATTAAATCTCGAAAAACTAATTTGTTTGCTAATTATTTAGGAAACATTCTGCGCTAATACATTTTTCCCGTACCGAAGAAAGTGTTTGGAAAATCTGGTTCTGGTGTTTCTTCATATCGTCGATTATTAATTTTATGTATAAGTTATTGTTTTGGAATTAAGAATTTGAATAATAAATTGACTGAAAAGGAGAAAAGGACTTTTTATGTTGAATAAAATGTTCAGCACATACTACACACATTTAATGGCTTGAAAACGAAAAATCAAGCTCTGTCTTAAATCGTTATACGTTCCTGATGCAAGGCATTATGATTAACATGAACTTTAAAGCTTATAAGATTCTTCTAAGATCGTTAAGAAGCATTAAGTTCTTCAAAATCTGCGATAGAGTTCCTTAAAACAATTCAACATAATTTAAGGGTGCTAACATTCTAATCAGTTTTTGATAATACTTTTTATCAAGTTTATAATTTATTTTTTATTCTAATAATTTAAAATCAGTGAAATTAAAAATTTTCTCAAAAAAGCTTTAAGGAACTTCCAGAAGCTCATTGAAAGCTTTTAATTAAAATATTATTTTAGGTGGTATGGAATTAAATTCCTCTCCCAATAAATAAACTTAAATGAAATCGGTAACTTTTGAAAAAACCTCCGTGGAAAATAAAATCTCTAAGAAAGCTTTAAGGGAGAATTTTTGATTTCATGAAAGGACCTATATCTGCATAGAAAATAATTTTTAAACGTAAAAAATTAAGTTCGAAAGCTTTCGGCGAAAATTCCATATTTCGTTTTAATTGAATGAATCGGATAAAAATTCGATTCCAAATTATCAAAAATAACATTTTAATTTTAAGTTTTCAGTAAGCTTTCGAGTTTTTTGAAACTTTCTTTGGGAAAATTTGAAATTTTGGTAAACGGCCGTTATAGAAAATAGATTTTAAAACGTAAATAAATATGATTCAGAATGGAAAGCTTTCTGGGAGCAGAATGTTTTGCAGGCATTTTGAACGAAATGTTTAGTTTTGATATTTTTCTACTTTTCCTCAAATAATTTATAAACTTCCTGCGTCATTACATTTTTTTGGATCCTAAGAATATTATCGGGAAAATCCGGATCAAATATCCCGATGTTCGATATTCTAATTTCGCGGTGCCAAACTTTACGAAAATTTTTGTTAGACGGCATACAACCAGAGGCGCCAGTTGGGGGGGGC